>CALYMY010000115.1:0-105539 GCA_944548615.1 Micropterix aruncella | reverse complement strand
GGTAAGTGTGTATGTATGTAAGACGGTAAGTGTGTATGTATGTAAGACGGTAAGTGTGTATGTATGTAAGACGGTAAGTGTGTATGTATGTAAGACGGTAAGTGTGTATGTATGTAAGACGGTAAGTGTGTATGTATGTAAGACGGTAAGTGTGTATGTATGTAAGACGGTAAGTGTGTATGTATGTAAGACGGTAAGTGTGTATGTATGTAAGACGGTAAGTGTGTATGTATGTAAGACGGTAAGTGTGTATGTATGTAAGACGGTAAGTGTGTATGTATGTAAGACGGTAAGTGTGTATGTATGTAAGACGGTAAGTGTGTATGTATGTAAGACGGTAAGTGTGTATGTATGTAAGACGGTAAGTGTGTATGTATGTAAGACGGTAAGTGTGTATGTATGTAAGACGGTAAGTGTGTATGTATGTAAGACGGTAAGTGTGTATGTATGTAAGACGGTAAGTGTGTATGTATGTAAGACGGTAAGTGTGTATGTATGTAAGACGGTAAGTGTGTATGTATGTAAGACGGTAAGTGTGTATGTATGTAAGACGGTAAGTGTGTATGTATGTAAGACGGTAAGTGTGTATGTATGTAAGACGGTAAGTGTGTATGTATGTAAGACGGTAAGTGTGTATGTATGTAAGACGGTAAGTGTGTATGTATGTAAGACGGTAAGTGTGTATGTATGTAAGACGGTAAGTGTGTATGTATGTAAGACGGTAAGTGTGTATGTATGTAAGACGGTAAGTGTGTATGTATGTAAGACGGTAAGTGTGTATGTATGTAAGACGGTAAGTGTGTATGTATGTAAGACGGTAAGTGTGTATGTATGTAAGACGGTAAGTGTGTATGTATGTAAGACGGTAAGTGTGTATGTATGTAAGACGGTAAGTGTGTATGTATGTAAGACGGTAAGTGTGTATGTATGTAAGACGGTAAGTGTGTATGTATGTAAGACGGTAAGTGTGTATGTATGTAAGACGGTAAGTGTGTATGTATGTAAGACGGTAAGTGTGTATGTATGTAAGACGGTAAGTGTGTATGTATGTAAGACGGTAAGTGTGTATGTATGTAAGACGGTAAGTGTGTATGTATGTAAGACGGTAAGTGTGTATGTATGTAAGACGGTAAGTGTGTATGTATGTAAGACGGTAAGTGTGTATGTATGTAAGACGGTAAGTGTGTATGTATGTAAGACGGTAAGTGTGTATGTATGTAAGACGGTAAGTGTGTATGTATGTAAGACGGTAAGTGTGTATGTATGTAAGACGGTAAGTGTGTATGTATGTAAGACGGTAAGTGTGTATGTATGTAAGACGGTAAGTGTGTATGTATGTAAGACGGTAAGTGTGTATGTATGTAAGACGGTAAGTGTGTATGTATGTAAGACGGTAAGTGTGTATGTATGTAAGACGGTAAGTGTGTATGTATGTAAGACGGTAAGTGTGTATGTATGTAAGACGGTAAGTGTGTATGTATGTAAGACGGTAAGTGTGTATGTATGTAAGACGGTAAGTGTGTATGTATGTAAGACGGTAAGTGTGTATGTATGTAAGACGGTAAGTGTGTATGTATGTAAGACGGTAAGTGTGTATGTATGTAAGACGGTAAGTGTGTATGTATGTAAGACGGTAAGTGTGTATGTATGTAAGACGGTAAGTGTGTATGTATGTAAGACGGTAAGTGTGTATGTATGTAAGACGGTAAGTGTGTATGTATGTAAGACGGTAAGTGTGTATGTATGTAAGACGGTAAGTGTGTATGTATGTAAGACGGTAAGTGTGTATGTATGTAAGACGGTAAGTGTGTATGTATGTAAGACGGTAAGTGTGTATGTATGTAAGACGGTAAGTGTGTATGTATGTAAGACGGTAAGTGTGTATGTATGTAAGACGGTAAGTGTGTATGTATGTAAGACGGTAAGTGTGTATGTATGTAAGACGGTAAGTGTGTATGTATGTAAGACGGTAAGTGTGTATGTATGTAAGACGGTAAGTGTGTATGTATGTAAGACGGTAAGTGTGTATGTATGTAAGACGGTAAGTGTGTATGTATGTAAGACGGTAAGTGTGTATGTATGTAAGACGGTAAGTGTGTATGTATGTAAGACGGTAAGTGTGTATGTATGTAAGACGGTAAGTGTGTATGTATGTAAGACGGTAAGTGTGTATGTATGTAAGACGGTAAGTGTGTATGTATGTAAGACGGTAAGTGTGTATGTATGTAAGACGGTAAGTGTGTATGTATGTAAGACGGTAAGTGTGTATGTATGTAAGACGGTAAGTGTGTATGTATGTAAGACGGTAAGTGTGTATGTATGTAAGACGGTAAGTGTGTATGTATGTAAGACGGTAAGTGTGTATGTATGTAAGACGGTAAGTGTGTATGTATGTAAGACGGTAAGTGTGTATGTATGTAAGACGGTAAGTGTGTATGTATGTAAGACGGTAAGTGTGTATGTATGTAAGACGGTAAGTGTGTATGTATGTAAGACGGTAAGTGTGTATGTATGTAAGACGGTAAGTGTGTATGTATGTAAGACGGTAAGTGTGTATGTATGTAAGACGGTAAGTGTGTATGTATGTAAGACGGTAAGTGTGTATGTATGTAAGACGGTAAGTGTGTATGTATGTAAGACGGTAAGTGTGTATGTATGTAAGACGGTAAGTGTGTATGTATGTAAGACGGTAAGTGTGTATGTATGTAAGACGGTAAGTGTGTATGTATGTAAGACGGTAAGTGTGTATGTATGTAAGACGGTAAGTGTGTATGTATGTAAGACGGTAAGTGTGTATGTATGTAAGACGGTAAGTGTGTATGTATGTAAGACGGTAAGTGTGTATGTATGTAAGACGGTAAGTGTGTATGTATGTAAGACGGTAAGTGTGTATGTATGTAAGACGGTAAGTGTGTATGTATGTAAGACGGTAAGTGTGTATGTATGTAAGACGGTAAGTGTGTATGTATGTAAGACGGTAAGTGTGTATGTATGTAAGACGGTAAGTGTATGTATGTAAGACGGTAAGTGTGTATGTATGTAAGACGGTAAGTGTGTATGTATGTAAGACGGTAAGTGTGTATGTATGTAAGACGGTAAGTGTGTATGTATGTAAGACGGTAAGTGTGTATGTATGTAAGACGGTAAGTGTGTATGTATGTAAGACGGTAAGTGTGTATGTATGTAAGACGGTAAGTGTGTATGTATGTAAGACGGTAAGTGTGTATGTATGTAAGACGGTAAGTGTGTATGTATGTAAGACGGTAAGTGTGTATGTATGTAAGACGGTAAGTGTGTATGTATGTAAGACGGTAAGTGTGTATGTATGTAAGACGGTAAGTGTGTATGTATGTAAGACGGTAAGTGTGTATGTATGTAAGACGGTAAGTGTGTATGTATGTAAGACGGTAAGTGTGTATGTATGTAAGACGGTAAGTGTGTATGTATGTAAGACGGTAAGTGTGTATGTATGTAAGACGGTAAGTGTGTATGTATGTAAGACGGTAAGTGTGTATGTATGTAAGACGGTAAGTGTGTATGTATGTAAGACGGTAAGTGTGTATGTATGTAAGACGGTAAGTGTGTATGTATGTAAGACGGTAAGTGTGTATGTATGTAAGACGGTAAGTGTGTATGTATGTAAGACGGTAAGTGTGTATGTATGTAAGACGGTAAGTGTGTATGTATGTAAGACGGTAAGTGTGTATGTATGTAAGACGGTAAGTGTGTATGTATGTAAGACGGTAAGTGTGTATGTATGTAAGACGGTAAGTGTGTATGTATGTAAGACGGTAAGTGTGTATGTATGTAAGACGGTAAGTGTGTATGTATGTAAGACGGTAAGTGTGTATGTATGTAAGACGGTAAGTGTGTATGTATGTAAGACGGTAAGTGTGTATGTATGTAAGACGGTAAGTGTGTATGTATGTAAGACGGTAAGTGTGTATGTATGTAAGACGGTAAGTGTGTATGTATGTAAGACGGTAAGTGTGTATGTATGTAAGACGGTAAGTGTGTATGTATGTAAGACGGTAAGTGTGTATGTATGTAAGACGGTAAGTGTGTATGTATGTAAGACGGTAAGTGTGTATGTATGTAAGACGGTAAGTGTGTATGTATGTAAGACGGTAAGTGTGTATGTATGTAAGACGGTAAGTGTGTATGTATGTAAGACGGTAAGTGTGTATGTATGTAAGACGGTAAGTGTGTATGTATGTAAGACGGTAAGTGTGTATGTATGTAAGACGGTAAGTGTGTATGTATGTAAGACGGTAAGTGTGTATGTATGTAAGACGGTAAGTGTGTATGTATGTAAGACGGTAAGTGTGTATGTATGTAAGACGGTAAGTGTGTATGTATGTAAGACGGTAAGTGTGTATGTATGTAAGACGGTAAGTGTGTATGTATGTAAGACGGTAAGTGTGTATGTATGTAAGACGGTAAGTGTGTATGTATGTAAGACGGTAAGTGTGTATGTATGTAAGACGGTAAGTGTGTATGTATGTAAGACGGTAAGTGTGTATGTATGTAAGACGGTAAGTGTGTATGTATGTAAGACGGTAAGTGTGTATGTATGTAAGACGGTAAGTGTGTATGTATGTAAGACGGTAAGTGTGTATGTATGTAAGACGGTAAGTGTGTATGTATGTAAGACGGTAAGTGTGTATGTATGTAAGACGGTAAGTGTGTATGTATGTAAGACGGTAAGTGTGTATGTATGTAAGACGGTAAGTGTGTATGTATGTAAGACGGTAAGTGTGTATGTATGTAAGACGGTAAGTGTGTATGTATGTAAGACGGTAAGTGTGTATGTATGTAAGACGGTAAGTGTGTATGTATGTAAGACGGTAAGTGTGTATGTATGTAAGACGGTAAGTGTGTATGTATGTAAGACGGTAAGTGTGTATGTATGTAAGACGGTAAGTGTGTATGTATGTAAGACGGTAAGTGTGTATGTATGTAAGACGGTAAGTGTGTATGTATGTAAGACGGTAAGTGTGTATGTATGTAAGACGGTAAGTGTGTATGTATGTAAGACGGTAAGTGTGTATGTATGTAAGACGGTAAGTGTGTATGTATGTAAGACGGTAAGTGTGTATGTATGTAAGACGGTAAGTGTGTATGTATGTAAGACGGTAAGTGTGTATGTATGTAAGACGGTAAGTGTGTATGTATGTAAGACGGTAAGTGTGTATGTATGTAAGACGGTAAGTGTGTATGTATGTAAGACGGTAAGTGTGTATGTATGTAAGACGGTAAGTGTGTATGTATGTAAGACGGTAAGTGTGTATGTATGTAAGACGGTAAGTGTGTATGTATGTAAGACGGTAAGTGTGTATGTATGTAAGACGGTAAGTGTGTATGTATGTAAGACGGTAAGTGTGTATGTATGTAAGACGGTAAGTGTGTATGTATGTAAGACGGTAAGTGTGTATGTATGTAAGACGGTAAGTGTGTATGTATGTAAGACGGTAAGTGTGTATGTATGTAAGACGGTAAGTGTGTATGTATGTAAGACGGTAAGTGTGTATGTATGTAAGACGGTAAGTGTGTATGTATGTAAGACGGTAAGTGTGTATGTATGTAAGACGGTAAGTGTGTATGTATGTAAGACGGTAAGTGTGTATGTATGTAAGACGGTAAGTGTGTATGTATGTAAGACGGTAAGTGTGTATGTATGTAAGACGGTAAGTGTGTATGTATGTAAGACGGTAAGTGTGTATGTATGTAAGACGGTAAGTGTGTATGTATGTAAGACGGTAAGTGTGTATGTATGTAAGACGGTAAGTGTGTATGTATGTAAGACGGTAAGTGTGTATGTATGTAAGACGGTAAGTGTGTATGTATGTAAGACGGTAAGTGTGTATGTATGTAAGACGGTAAGTGTGTATGTATGTAAGACGGTAAGTGTGTATGTATGTAAGACGGTAAGTGTGTATGTATGTAAGACGGTAAGTGTGTATGTATGTAAGACGGTAAGTGTGTATGTATGTAAGACGGTAAGTGTGTATGTATGTAAGACGGTAAGTGTGTATGTATGTAAGACGGTAAGTGTGTATGTATGTAAGACGGTAAGTGTGTATGTATGTAAGACGGTAAGTGTGTATGTATGTAAGACGGTAAGTGTGTATGTATGTAAGACGGTAAGTGTGTATGTATGTAAGACGGTAAGTGTGTATGTATGTAAGACGGTAAGTGTGTATGTATGTAAGACGGTAAGTGTGTATGTATGTAAGACGGTAAGTGTGTATGTATGTAAGACGGTAAGTGTGTATGTATGTAAGACGGTAAGTGTGTATGTATGTAAGACGGTAAGTGTGTATGTATGTAAGACGGTAAGTGTGTATGTATGTAAGACGGTAAGTGTGTAGTGTATGTAAGACGGTAAGTGTGTATGTATGTAAGACGGTAAGTGTGTATGTATGTAAGACGGTAAGTGTGTATGTATGTAAGACGGTAAGTGTGTATGTATGTAAGACGGTAAGTGTGTATGTATGTAAGACGGTAAGTGTGTATGTATGTAAGACGGTAAGTGTGTATGTATGTAAGACGGTAAGTGTGTATGTATGTAAGACGGTAAGTGTGTATGTATGTAAGACGGTAAGTGTGTATGTATGTAAGACGGTAAGTGTGTATGTATGTAAGACGGTAAGTGTGTATGTATGTAAGACGGTAAGTGTGTATGTATGTAAGACGGTAAGTGTGTATGTATGTAAGACGGTAAGTGTGTATGTATGTAAGACGGTAAGTGTGTATGTATGTAAGACGGTAAGTGTGTATGTATGTAAGACGGTAAGTGTGTATGTATGTAAGACGGTAAGTGTGTATGTATGTAAGACGGTAAGTGTGTATGTATGTAAGACGGTAAGTGTGTATGTATGTAAGACGGTAAGTGTGTATGTATGTAAGACGGTAAGTGTGTATGTATGTAAGACGGTAAGTGTGTATGTATGTAAGACGGTAAGTGTGTATGTATGTAAGACGGTAAGTGTGTATGTATGTAAGACGGTAAGTGTGTATGTATGTAAGACGGTAAGTGTGTATGTATGTAAGACGGTAAGTGTGTATGTATGTAAGACGGTAAGTGTGTATGTATGTAAGACGGTAAGTGTGTATGTATGTAAGACGGTAAGTGTGTATGTATGTAAGACGGTAAGTGTGTATGTATGTAAGACGGTAAGTGTGTATGTATGTAAGACGGTAAGTGTGTATGTATGTAAGACGGTAAGTGTGTATGTATGTAAGACGGTAAGTGTGTATGTATGTAAGACGGTAAGTGTGTATGTATGTAAGACGGTAAGTGTGTATGTATGTAAGACGGTAAGTGTGTATGTATGTAAGACGGTAAGTGTGTATGTATGTAAGACGGTAAGTGTGTATGTATGTAAGACGGTAAGTGTGTATGTATGTAAGACGGTAAGTGTGTATGTATGTAAGACGGTAAGTGTGTATGTATGTAAGACGGTAAGTGTGTATGTATGTAAGACGGTAAGTGTGTATGTATGTAAGACGGTAAGTGTGTATGTATGTAAGACGGTAAGTGTGTATGTATGTAAGACGGTAAGTGTGTATGTATGTAAGACGGTAAGTGTGTATGTATGTAAGACGGTAAGTGTGTATGTATGTAAGACGGTAAGTGTGTATGTATGTAAGACGGTAAGTGTGTATGTATGTAAGACGGTAAGTGTGTATGTATGTAAGACGGTAAGTGTGTATGTATGTAAGACGGTAAGTGTGTATGTATGTAAGACGGTAAGTGTGTATGTATGTAAGACGGTAAGTGTGTATGTATGTAAGACGGTAAGTGTGTATGTATGTAAGACGGTAAGTGTGTATGTATGTAAGACGGTAAGTGTGTATGTATGTAAGACGGTAAGTGTGTATGTATGTAAGACGGTAAGTGTGTATGTATGTAAGACGGTAAGTGTGTATGTATGTAAGACGGTAAGTGTGTATGTATGTAAGACGGTAAGTGTGTATGTATGTAAGACGGTAAGTGTGTATGTATGTAAGACGGTAAGTGTGTATGTATGTAAGACGGTAAGTGTGTATGTATGTAAGACGGTAAGTGTGTATGTATGTAAGACGGTAAGTGTGTATGTATGTAAGACGGTAAGTGTGTATGTATGTAAGACGGTAAGTGTGTATGTATGTAAGACGGTAAGTGTGTATGTATGTAAGACGGTAAGTGTGTATGTATGTAAGACGGTAAGTGTGTATGTATGTAAGACGGTAAGTGTGTATGTATGTAAGACGGTAAGTGTGTATGTATGTAAGACGGTAAGTGTGTATGTATGTAAGACGGTAAGTGTGTATGTATGTAAGACGGTAAGTGTGTATGTATGTAAGACGGTAAGTGTGTATGTATGTAAGACGGTAAGTGTGTATGTATGTAAGACGGTAAGTGTGTATGTATGTAAGACGGTAAGTGTGTATGTATGTAAGACGGTAAGTGTGTATGTATGTAAGACGGTAAGTGTGTATGTATGTAAGACGGTAAGTGTGTATGTATGTAAGACGGTAAGTGTGTATGTATGTAAGACGGTAAGTGTGTATGTATGTAAGACGGTAAGTGTGTATGTATGTAAGACGGTAAGTGTGTATGTATGTAAGACGGTAAGTGTGTATGTATGTAAGACGGTAAGTGTGTATGTATGTAAGACGGTAAGTGTGTATGTATGTAAGACGGTAAGTGTGTATGTATGTAAGACGGTAAGTGTGTATGTATGTAAGACGGTAAGTGTGTATGTATGTAAGACGGTAAGTGTGTATGTATGTAAGACGGTAAGTGTGTATGTATGTAAGACGGTAAGTGTGTATGTATGTAAGACGGTAAGTGTGTATGTATGTAAGACGGTAAGTGTGTATGTATGTAAGACGGTAAGTGTGTATGTATGTAAGACGGTAAGTGTGTATGTATGTAAGACGGTAAGTGTGTATGTATGTAAGACGGTAAGTGTGTATGTATGTAAGACGGTAAGTGTGTATGTATGTAAGACGGTAAGTGTGTATGTATGTAAGACGGTAAGTGTGTATGTATGTAAGACGGTAAGTGTGTATGTATGTAAGACGGTAAGTGTGTATGTATGTAAGACGGTAAGTGTGTATGTATGTAAGACGGTAAGTGTGTATGTATGTAAGACGGTAAGTGTGTATGTATGTAAGACGGTAAGTGTGTATGTATGTAAGACGGTAAGTGTGTATGTATGTAAGACGGTAAGTGTGTATGTATGTAAGACGGTAAGTGTGTATGTATGTAAGACGGTAAGTGTGTATGTATGTAAGACGGTAAGTGTGTATGTATGTAAGACGGTAAGTGTGTATGTATGTAAGACGGTAAGTGTGTATGTATGTAAGACGGTAAGTGTGTATGTATGTAAGACGGTAAGTGTGTATGTATGTAAGACGGTAAGTGTGTATGTATGTAAGACGGTAAGTGTGTATGTATGTAAGACGGTAAGTGTGTATGTATGTAAGACGGTAAGTGTGTATGTATGTAAGACGGTAAGTGTGTATGTATGTAAGACGGTAAGTGTGTATGTATGTAAGACGGTAAGTGTGTATGTATGTAAGACGGTAAGTGTGTATGTATGTAAGACGGTAAGTGTGTATGTATGTAAGACGGTAAGTGTGTATGTATGTAAGACGGTAAGTGTGTATGTATGTAAGACGGTAAGTGTGTATGTATGTAAGACGGTAAGTGTGTATGTATGTAAGACGGTAAGTGTGTATGTATGTAAGACGGTAAGTGTGTATGTATGTAAGACGGTAAGTGTGTATGTATGTAAGACGGTAAGTGTGTATGTATGTAAGACGGTAAGTGTGTATGTATGTAAGACGGTAAGTGTGTATGTATGTAAGACGGTAAGTGTGTATGTATGTAAGACGGTAAGTGTGTATGTATGTAAGACGGTAAGTGTGTATGTATGTAAGACGGTAAGTGTGTATGTATGTAAGACGGTAAGTGTGTATGTATGTAAGACGGTAAGTGTGTATGTATGTAAGACGGTAAGTGTGTATGTATGTAAGACGGTAAGTGTGTATGTATGTAAGACGGTAAGTGTGTATGTATGTAAGACGGTAAGTGTGTATGTATGTAAGACGGTAAGTGTGTATGTATGTAAGACGGTAAGTGTGTATGTATGTAAGACGGTAAGTGTGTATGTATGTAAGACGGTAAGTGTGTATGTATGTAAGACGGTAAGTGTGTATGTATGTAAGACGGTAAGTGTGTATGTATGTAAGACGGTAAGTGTGTATGTATGTAAGACGGTAAGTGTGTATGTATGTAAGACGGTAAGTGTGTATGTATGTAAGACGGTAAGTGTGTATGTATGTAAGACGGTAAGTGTGTATGTATGTAAGACGGTAAGTGTGTATGTATGTAAGACGGTAAGTGTGTATGTATGTAAGACGGTAAGTGTGTATGTATGTAAGACGGTAAGTGTGTATGTATGTAAGACGGTAAGTGTGTATGTATGTAAGACGGTAAGTGTGTATGTATGTAAGACGGTAAGTGTGTATGTATGTAAGACGGTAAGTGTGTATGTATGTAAGACGGTAAGTGTGTATGTATGTAAGACGGTAAGTGTGTATGTATGTAAGACGGTAAGTGTGTATGTATGTAAGGCGGTAAGTGTGTATGTATGTAAGACGGTAAGTGTGTATGTATGTAAGACGGTAAGTGTGTATGTAAGTAAGACGGTAAGTGTGTATGTATGTAAGACGGTAAGTGTGTATGTATGTAAGACGGTAAGTGTGTATGTATGTAAGACGGTAAGTGTGTATGTATGTAAGACGGTAAGTGTGTATGTATGTAAGACGGTAAGTGTGTATGTATGTAAGACGGTAAGTGTGTATGTATGTAAGACGGTAAGTGTGTATGTATGTAAGACGGTAAGTGTGTATGTATGTAAGACGGTAAGTGTGTATGTATGTAAGACGGTAAGTGTGTATGTATGTAAGACGGTAAGTGTGTATGTATGTAAGACGGTAAGTGTGTATGTATGTAAGACGGTAAGTGTGTATGTATGTAAGACGGTAAGTGTGTATGTATGTAAGACGGTAAGTGTGTATGTATGTAAGACGGTAAGTGTGTATGTATGTAAGACGGTAAGTGTGTATGTATGTAAGACGGTAAGTGTGTATGTATGTAAGACGGTAAGTGTGTATGTATGTAAGACGGTAAGTGTGTATGTATGTAAGACGGTAAGTGTGTATGTATGTAAGACGGTAAGTGTGTATGTATGTAAGACGGTAAGTGTGTATGTATGTAAGACGGTAAGTGTGTATGTATGTAAGACGGTAAGTGTGTATGTATGTAAGACGGTAATTGTGTATGTATGTAAGACGGTAAGTGTGTATGTATGTAAGACGGTAAGTGTGTATGTATGTAAGACGGTAACTGTGTATGTATGTAAGACGGTAAGTGTGTATGTATGTAAGACGGTAAGTGTGTATGTATGTAAGACGGTAAGTGTGTATGTATGTAAGACGGTAAGTGTGTATGTATGTAAGACGGTAAGTGTGTATGTATGTAAGACGGTAAGTGTGTATGTATGTAAGACGGTAAGTGTGTATGTATGTAAGACGGTAAGTGTGTATGTATGTAAGACGGTAAGTGTGTATGTATGTAAGACGGTAAGTGTGTATGTATGTAAGACGGTAAGTGTGTATGTATGTAAGACGGTAATTGTGTATGTATGTAAGACGGTAAGTGTGTATGTATGTAAGACGGTAAGTGTGTATGTATGTAAGACGGTAAGTGTGTATGTATGTAAGACGGTAAGTGTGTATGTATGTAAGACGGTAAGTGTGTATGTATGTAAGACGGTAAGTGTGTATGTATGTAAGACGGTAAGTGTGTATGTATGTAAGACGGTAAGTGTGTATGTATGTAAGACGGTAAGTGTGTATGTATGTAAGACGGTAAGTGTGTATGTATGTAAGACGGTAAGTGTGTATGTATGTAAGACGGTAAGTGTGTATGTATGTAAGACGGTAAGTGTGTATGTATGTAAGACGGTAAGTGTGTATGTATGTAAGACGGTAAGTGTGTATGTATGTAAGACGGTAAGTGTGTATGTATGTAAGACGGTAAGTGTGTATGTATTTAAGACGGTAAGTGTGTATGTATGTAAGACGGTAAGTGTGTATGTATGTAAGACGGTAAGTGTGTATGTATGTAAGACGGTAAGTGTGTATGTATGTAAGACGGTAAGTGTGTATGTATGTAAGACGGTAAGTGTGTATGTATGTAAGACGGTAAGTGTGTATGTATGTAAGACGGTAAGTGTGTATGTATGTAAGACGGTAAGTGTGTATGTATGTAAGACGGTAAGTGTGTATGTATGTAAGACGGTAAGTGTGTATGTATGTAAGACGGTAAGTGTGTATGTATGTAAGACGGTAAGTGTGTATGTATGTAAGACGGTAAGTGTGTATGTATGTAAGGCGGTAAGTGTGTATGTATGTAGGACGGTAAGTGTGTATGTATGTAAGACGGTAAGTGTGTATGTATGTAAGACGGTAAGTGTGTATGTATGTAAGACGGTAAGTGTGTATGTATGTAAGGCGGTAAGTGTGTATGTAGTTAGTTAGTTAGTTTGGCTGGGCTTTTTCCCGCACTTGGCCTCTTGATTGGGCCGTTGTGCGTGGCTCATGTTTCCATTTGTGTTACTCCAGCCAACCCAGGCTGTCCCAGAAGGTTAGCAGCCTGTTTGGGTTGCTACAGGCCTCCGGGAGAGATGCTGGAGATTGTAGTATTTTTGCCCGTTGCTCTGCCACGCTCCTGCATTCCATGAGCACATGCTGTGGCGTTTCTTCTTCCTCCATGCATCCTCTGCATAGAGGGCTGTCTGTCACACCTATGGTAAACAGGTGTTTGTTTAGGGGACAGTGGCCTGTCATAGTACCTATGACTTTACGGATTTTGTCCCTTTTTAATCTGGTGAGGTTGCGGGCAAGTTTTTTGGACGCTTCCGGAACCGCGTTCTTTGTTTGCCTGCATCCTGCGTTTTTTTTCCATTCTGTAAGGTGGGTTTCTTCGGTGTTCCTGCGTAGCCATGTTTTTATTTGGGCCTGGGGAATGGGCATCAAGGGTTCCGGTCCATATACTATTTCCTTTGATCCCCTTTTGGCCAGTTCGTCCGCCGCGTCATTGCCCAGTGAGTCACTGTGCCCTTTAATCCATTGCAGGGTCACTTTATTTGACCCTGCAATGCATTGAAGCGCATTGTGGCATTCCAGTACGAGGACTGAGGTTATCGTATTATTTGCTAGCGCTTGTAGCACGGAGGCGCTGTCGGAGACAAATTTCAAACTTACGTCTCCGACATCTTTGGCTGCGACTGCCTGTGCTGCTCTGGTGATGCCAATGCATTCTGCTTGGAAGATCGTATTTAAGTTGCCTAGGGTAGTTGACATTTTGATGTTTAGATCATTTGAGAAGACGCCGGCTCCTGTACCTTGAGTGGTTTTGGAGCCGTCTGTGTATATCCTTACTTCATTCGTACCAGAGTGATCTGCTGAAGTGTGTATGTATGTAGGACGGTAAGTGTGTATGTATGTAAGACGGTAAGTGTGTATGTATGTAAGACGGTAAGTGTGTATGTATGTAAGACGGTAAGTGTGTATGTATGTAAGACGGTAAGTATGTATGTATGTAAGGCGGTAAGTGTGTATGTATGTAAGACGGTAAGTGTGTATGTATGTAAGACGGTAAGTGTGTATGTATGTAAGACGGTAAGTGTGTATGTATGTAAGACGGTAAGTGTGTATGTATGTAAGACGGTAAGTGTGTATGTATGTAAGACGGTAAGTGTGTATGTATGTAAGACGGTAAGTGTGTATGTATGTAAGACGGTAAGTGTGTATGTATGTAAGACGGTAAGTGTGTATGTATGTAAGACGGTAAGTGTGTATGTATGTAAGACGGTAAGTGTGTATGTATGTAAGACGGTAAGTGTGTATGTATGTAAGACGGTAAGTGTGTATGTATGTAAGACGGTAAGTGTGTATGTATGTAAGACGGTAAGTGTGTATGTATGTAAGACGGTAAGTGTGTATGTATGTAAGACGGTAAGTGTGTATGTATGTAAGACGGTAAGTGTGTATGTATGTAAGACGGTAAGTGTGTATGTATGTAAGACGGTAAGTGTGTATGTATGTAAGACGGTAAGTGTGTATGTATGTAAGACGGTAAGTGTGTATGTATGTAAGACGGTAAGTGTGTATGTATGTAAGACGGTAAGTGTGTATGTATGTAAGACGGTAAGTGTGTATGTATGTAAGACGGTAAGTGTGTATGTATGTAAGACGGTAAGTGTGTATGTATGTAAGACGGTAAGTGTGTATGTATGTAAGACGGTAAGTGTGTATGTATGTAAGACGGTAAGTGTGTATGTATGTAAGACGGTAAGTGTGTATGTATGTAAGACGGTAAGTGTGTATGTATGTAAGACGGTAAGTGTGTATGTATGTAAGACGGTAAGTGTGTATGTATGTAAGACGGTAAGTGTGTATGTATGTAAGACGGTAAGTGTGTATGTATGTAAGACGGTAAGTGTGTATGTATGTAAGACGGTAAGTGTGTATGTATGTAAGACGGTAAGTGTGTATGTATGTAAGACGGTAAGTGTGTATGTATGTAAGACGGTAAGTGTGTATGTATGTAAGACGGTAAGTGTGTATGTATGTAAGACGGTAAGTGTGTATGTATGTAAGACGGTAAGTGTGTATGTATGTAAGACGGTAAGTGTGTATGTATGTAAGACGGTAAGTGTGTATGTATGTAAGACGGTAAGTGTGTATGTATGTAAGACGGTAAGTGTGTATGTATGTAAGACGGTAAGTGTGTATGTATGTAAGACGGTAAGTGTGTATGTATGTAAGACGGTAAGTGTGTATGTATGTAAGACGGTAAGTGTGTATGTATGTAAGACGGTAAGTGTGTATGTATGTAAGACGGTAAGTGTGTATGTATGTAAGACGGTAAGTGTGTATGTATGTAAGACGGTAAGTGTGTATGTATGTAAGACGGTAAGTGTGTATGTATGTAAGACGGTAAGTGTGTATGTATGTAAGACGGTAAGTGTGTATGTATGTAAGACGGTAAGTGTGTATGTATGTAAGACGGTAAGTGTGTATGTATGTAAGACGGTAAGTGTGTATGTATGTAAGACGGTAAGTGTGTATGTGTGTAAGACGGTAAGTGTGTATGTATGTAAGACGGTAAGTGTGTATGTATGTAAGACGGTAAGTGTGTATGTATGTAAGACGGTAAGTGTGTATGTATGTAAGACGGTAAGTGTGTATGTATGTAAGACGGTAAGTGTGTATGTATGTAAGACGGTAAGTGTGTATGTATGTAAGACGGTAAGTGTGTATGTATGTAAGACGGTAAGTGTGTATGTATGTAAGACGGTAAGTGTGTATGTATGTAAGACGGTAAGTGTGTATGTATGTAAGACGGTAAGTGTGTATGTAAGACGGTAAGTGTGTATGTATGTAAGACGGTAAGTGTGTATGTATGTAAGACGGTAAGTGTGTATGTATGTAAGAAGGTAAGTGTGTATGTAGTTAGTTAGTTAGTTAGTTAGTTTGGCTGGGCTTTTTCCCGCACTTGGCCTCTTGATTGGGCCGTTGTGCGTGGCTCATGTTTCCATTTATGTTACTCCAGCCAACCCAGGCTGTCCCAGAAGGTTAGCAGCCTGTTTGGGTTGCTACAGGCCTCCGGGAGAGATGCTGGAGATTGTAGTATTTTTGCCCGTTGCTCTGCCACGCTCCTGCATTCCATGAGCACATGCTGTGGCGTTTCTTCTTCCTCCATGCATCCTCTGCATAGAGGGCTGTCTGTCACACCTATGGTAAACAGGTGTTTGTTTAGGGGACAGTGGCCTGTCATAGTACCTATGACTTTACGGATTTTGTCCCTTTTTAATCTGGTGAGGTTGCGGGCAAGTTTTTTGGACGCTTCCGGAACCGCGTTCTTTGTTTGCCTGCATCCTGCGTTTTTTTTCCATTCTGTAAGGTGGGTTTCTTCGGTGTTCCTGCGTAGCCATGTTTTTATTTGGGCCTGGGGAATGGGCATCAAGGGTTCCGGTCCATATACTATTTCCTTTGATCCCCTTTTGGCCAGTTCGTCCGCCGCGTCATTGCCCAGTGAGTCACTGTGCCCTTTAATCCATTGCAGGGTCACTTTATTTGACCCTGCAATGCATTGAGGCGCATTGTGGCATTCCAGTACGAGGACTGAGGTTATCGTATTATTTGCTAGCGCTTGTAGCACGGAGGCGCTGTCGGAGACAAATTTCAAACTTACGTCTCCGACATCTTTGGCTGCGACTGCCTGTGCTGCTCTGGTGATGCCAATGCATTCTGCTTGGAAGATCGTATTTAAGTTGCCTAGGGTAGTTGACATTTTGATGTTTAGATCATTTGAGAAGACGCCGGCTCCTGTACCTTGAGTGGTTTTGGAGCCGTCTGTGTATATCCTTACTTCATTCGTACCAGAGTGATCTGCTGGTTCTGGAATGAGTTGGATATTGTATCTACGATCAAAGACATGATGGCATATTATTCTGTCCATGGGTGCGTCCAGAAGAGGAATTTCTTCTAAAGCCCGTTTCAGAATTTTTGAGTGTGGTGTTTCTGTGTTTTGTTTCCACAGTCCATTTGCTCTTAGTCTTAGAGCGGCTGCCCTAGCCTCCTCTTGGATGACAAGGTCCAGAGGTCTTATGTTTAGGAGGTACTCTAGTGCGGCCGATGGTGTGGTTCTCATACATCCAGTGGCTGCTACACACGCTAAGCGTTGTAGTCTCTGGAGTCTTGCTTTTACTGTGGTCAGTTCTGTTCTGGGCCACCATACAACTGATCCATAAGTCAGCGAGGGCCTGATGACTGATGTGTATAGCCAGAGTGTGATTTTTGGGTTGAGACCCCATTTTTTCCCCATTAGTCTTTGACACTGCCAAAAAGTTAGGCAGGCCCTCTTTGCTTTGGCCTCGATATGACTCGCCCAGTTTAGTTTACTATCAAGGATGACTCCCAGATATTTCACTTGATTTGATAGGGAGAGTTTGGTGTTGAATAATTTTGGTACTTGTAGTTCTGGTAACTTCCTCTTGTTGGTGAAGAGGATAAGTTCTGTCTTTTTCGGATTTACTGACAATTGATGTTCGTCACACCATTTTTCTACTATCTGCAGAGCTGAGCGCATGACTTTACATAACATGTTTTCTGCGCTTCCATTTATCATTATTGTTAGGTCGTCGGCATAACCAATAGTAGTGTAGCCCCTTTCATTTAGTGTTTTTATGAGGCTGTCCACTACTATGTTCCATAGAAGTGGTGATAGGACCCCCCCTTGGGGGCATCCTTTAACTACCTTTGCTCTTGTGGTAGTATTCATCACTATCTGGACCGCCCTTTTGCTAACCAGCTCCGTAATCCATTTTATGGTGACTGGTTCCACCTTAAGTTCCTGTAGGGCGTGGTTTATGCTGTTGTGCATGGTTTTGTCAAAAGCGCCTTCTATGTCTATAAAGGCGGCGAGTGTTGACAGCTTATTTGTTAGAGCCGATTCTATTTTGTGCACCACCATGTGTAGTGCCGACTCTGTTGATTTGCCTTTTGTGTAGGCGTGTTGTTGTGGGTGTAGTTGTTTATTTCTTAGTGCCCCATCCCTTAGGTGACGGTCCATCAGTCTTTCTAAAGTCTTTAGTAAGAAAGACGTTAGGCTGATGGGTCTGAAGGATTTGGCGTGTGAGTAGTCCTCCTTTCCCGGTTTCGGTAAGAAGACTACTTTCGCCTCTCTCCATGCCTTTGGAATGTATTTGAAGGCTATGCAGGCCCTATAGATTGGTAGTAGGTATTTTGTTGCATGGTTTGGTTGCCATTGTAGTAGTGCTGGGAAAATGCCATCCAGCCCTGCGGATTTGAATGGTTTGAAGCTTTTCAGGGCCCATTTTATCTTGTCCGCAGTTACTATCTTGTTTGCGACTTCCCATTCTTGGGTTGTTGGTGTGCTGTAGTTTTCGTCCGGCCACTCAGGATCTTCTGTGATTTGACATCCAGGAAAGTGTGTTTCCAGGAGTACTGAGCTGGTTTCTATATCTGTGTTTGTGTAAGTGCCGTCTTCCTTTTTTAGGGAGCCTAGGAGGTTGGGCTCACCTTTAGCTAGGATTTTCTTTATTCTTCCGGCTTGGTTCGTTGAGTTTATGCTACTACAGAAGTTGTGCCAGGATTCTGTTCTCCGGAATCTGATCCGCTTCTTGTAGTGTTTTTGTGCCATTTTGTATTTATCCCAGTCCTCACTGGTTCTGGTATTTTTTGCTCGGTTAAAGAGTGTCCTGAGTCCTCGACGTAGCCTTTCCAGCTCTGGCCCCCACCATGAGCTTTTTCCTGGGTCTTTAGGTTTTACAACAGGACATGCCAGTTCAAAACTACTTACAAGGGTTGTAGTTAGGATCTGTACGTTTGTTTCTATGTTTTCTGTGCTAAGTGCTGCGTTAGTTAGTTGTTTGTCTCCTAGCGCTTTGTTTAGCAAGTTTGTGTACCCTGTAATATCTGTTTTACGGGGGTTACGATATGGGACAGGGTCTGTTAGCTTGTACCGTATTTGAAAACAGACGCGGCGGTGGTCTGCAAACGATGGCTCGTTTGATACGTGCCATCCCTCAATCAAACCAGCCGCCGCGTCCGTTGCCAAGGTAATGTCTATGATAGTTTGGTACCTAGAGTTTACAAATGTAGGTTCCCTACCTCTGTTTATAATGTTTAGGTTTGTTTGAAATAGATATTCTGCTAAGGACTCACCCCTTCTGTTGGTGTCTTTGCTTCCCCACAGAGAGTGATGGGCATTGGAGTCCGCAGATATGATCAGATCCCAGTCGTGTGCTTCACAATGCTGCACCAGTCTGGCTAGTTCTCCTGACGGGGTTTCGCTCTCGCTCGGCATGTACACTGAAGCTAGGACTAGGACAGTTTGTTTTTCTGTGGTGAGTTTCACTGCAGTTAGGTCTCTTGAACAGAATTGGTTAAGCAAAGTGGTTGCTAAAGATTTTGGCACGTATATGCATGTTCTTGGGTTTTCAACAGAGGTGTCTAACATTAACTTACCTCCGATGCTGTTTAGACCGCAGATCTTGTTGTTTCTGATCCAGGGTTCCTGGATCATGGCGACGGTCTGGTTGTTCGTCTCCAGCACTCTGCGTAGGGTGGCCGCCGCTATTTGTTTGTGCTGGAGGTTGGTTTGGATGACGTTAAGAGAGAGGGAGCTATGGGCTGCGCAGGAAGTCATCTTCGTCACTGGTGCATCCCTCAATCCGCAGTGGCGGATTCGTCCCCATTCCTCCGTCACTGCCCCTCCGTTGGGGGGCAGAGGTGGAGGGTTCCGGATTCGCCACTGCGGTTGCTGTCTCGGCCATTGTGGTCTCTTCTGTGGGGAAGAAACGGATATATCCACTTCCCGACATGTGGGCTACTCGGCGGTCTCTGTCCAGGATCATTTGCCTCTGGTCTTCAGGGATTCCAAGAATTAGGTGCACCACCTTTTCTTCTGAATCACCCTCCTGAGACTTTTCATCCACAGACATGTCGTAACACTGCCACGAGTCAACTTTGTACCACGGGTTTTGGGCACGGAGGACTCTGTGTAGTGTGGTTGCGTCCGTAATACGGGTATGGATAAGAAGCCCTGCCTTGAGCCTCTTCTTCATCTCTGACTGCCTGATGACAGCCAGGGTGGTGTTGGGTATGGGTGATGCCATTGTCATGACTGCGTTTTCCAGCCAGCTGAGCGCGTTTTCGTCCTCACACCACATCGCTAATACCCCGTCCATCAGGAAGGGGCGTCCGCGGAAAGATGGGGCGTGCGCGCTCGGGGAGGGTGGAGACAGTACAGCTTGTAGGATGCTATCGTCGATAGTCTTCCTAAGCTGCTCTGCTTGAGCTTGTGACAGGTCTCTCGGCGGGACAGTGATGACCGCCACCTTCATGTGCGACTGAGCCGCATCTGCGTAACTCATCGCCCGTTTGGGTTTCGCTTCGGTTTTCGCGCGTTTGGACTCCCCTCTAGGAGACTGGGTCTCGTCCAGACGAGCCCGCTTCGAAGAAACTTTCTCGTCTGGCCCAGCCCCAGTCCCCGGTTGTTCCTTTTCAGGAGCAGTGGGAGCCCTCGCAGCGTTCCGCCTACTGCGATAACCTCTCGGGTTTTGCCGTCTCTTCGACTGGCTGGGTGGTGGTGGTGGTGTTGGTTGTGGTCCTGCCACTGTGGCCGGTACAGGTTCGCGCTGCGTTCTCGCTGCTGCGGTGCCTGTGTCGGTGTGTGGTGTGGTTACTTTGGGCTGGAAGTCTTTCCTTCTCGCGTGCCTATTAAGGCGACTGCGTTCCGGTTTGCCTTCCTGCCCTTTGCTTTTGGTATTTGCCGTTGTGTTAGTGGTCCCCCTTTTGCAAGGGCGCTTGTGAGCGATTAAGGTCCACTGTGACACAACGGCAGTGTCTGGTGTTGGCAGTGGTATTGCCTCTTTGAGGCTTGTCAGGTCCAGGCTTGAACCTGTTTTGTGGCACGAGTTGCCCCCCCCAGAATATGAGGGGCAGACCGAGCTGGGCTCGGTGAGGGATTCTCCACTATCCTTGGAAGGGATTGTGGTACCCTCCTGGGGTAAATTATCTTTTACTTGTGCTTCCATTTTTGTTTAGTTGAGCTGATGGGATAACGCACACACTACCCGCCCTTGGTAGGTGTGGTACACTTTTGTGGGGGGGGGTTTAGCGCCCCAGAGGCTGTGTGGGCCTGGTGTAGGTTGGTGCCGCCTGGTTCGGCACTGTGGGATTGGCTGAGGAGACTGGGATGTGACTGAGGGTTAGGATCTTGATGTGCCGGCCAGGGGTTTTTGTTATACCACTTGCCTAGGGCACTTGGTCAATAACAGGCGGCAACCTCGAGAAGGATAGTCCCCTGGCCTTGTTTAGGGGATCTGTGCGACCTGCGCTACTCCCTAAACCGTTCGCCAAACCCAGCATCGGACAGATGCTGGGAGTAGGGGAATAGTCAGACAATTTCAAAACTCAAATTGCCTGACCATGCCCCCGCCCCCCGTGTGTATGTATGTAAGACGGTAAGTGTGTATGTATGTAAGACGGTAAGTGTGTATGTATGTAAGACGGTAAGTGTGTATGTATGTAAGACGGTAAGTGTGTATGTATGTAAGACGGTAAGTGTGTATGTAGGGTAAGACGGTAAGTGTGTATGTATGTAAGACGGTAAGTGTGTATGTATGTAAGACGGTAAGTGTGTATGTATGTAAGACGGTAAGTGTGTATGTATGTAAGACGGTAAGTGTGTATGTATGTAAGACGGTAAGTGTGTATGTATGTAAGACGGTAAGTGTGTATGTATGTAAGACGGTAAGTGTGTATGTATATAAGACGGTAAGTGTGTATGTATGTAAGACGGTAAGTGTGTATGTATGTAAGACGGTAAGTGTGTATGTATGTAAGACGGTAAGTGTGTATGTATGTAAGACGGTAAGTGTGTATGTATGTAAGACGGTAAGTGTGTATGTATGTAAGACGGTAAGTGTGTATGTATGTAAGACGGTAAGTGTGTATGTATGTAAGACGGTAAGTGTGTATGTATGTAAGACGGTAAGTGTGTATGTATGTAAGACGGTAAGTGTGTATGTATGTAAGACGGTAAGTGTGTATGTATGTAAGACGGTAAGTGTGTATGTATGTAAGACGGTAAGTGTGTATGTATGTAAGACGGTAAGTGTGTATGTATGTAAGACGGTAAGTGTGTATGTATGTAAGACGGTAAGTGTGTATGTATGTAAGACGGTAAGTGTGTATGTATGTAAGACGGTAAGTGTGTATGTATGTAAGACGGTAAGTGTGTATGTATGTAAGACGGTAAGTGTGTATGTATGTAAGACGGTAAGTGTGTATGTATGTAAGACGGTAAGTGTGTATGTATGTAAGACGGTAAGTGTGTATGTATGTAAGACGGTAAGTGTGTATGTATGTAAGACGGTAAGTGTGTATGTATGTAAGACGGTAAGTGTGTATGTATGTAAGACGGTAAGTGTGTATGTATGTAAGACGGTAAGTGTGTATGTATGTAAGACGGTAAGTGTGTATGTATGTAAGACGGTAAGTGTGTATGTATGTAAGACGGTAAGTGTGTATGTATGTAAGACGGTAAGTGTGTATGTATGTAAGACGGTAAGTGTGTATGTATGTAAGACGGTAAGTGTGTATGTATGTAAGACGGTAAGTGTGTATGTATGTAAGACGGTAAGTGTGTATGTATGTAGGACGGTAAGTGTGTATGTATGTAAGACGGTAAGTGTGTATGTATGTAAGACGGTAAGTGTGTATGTATGTAAGACGGTAAGTGTGTATGTATGTAAGACGGTAAGTGTGTATGTATGTAAGACGGTAAGTGTGTATGTATGTAAGACGGTAAGTGTGTATGTATGTAAGACGGTAAGTGTGTATGTATGTAAGACGGTAAGTGTGTATGTATGTAAGACGGTAAGTGTGTATGTATGTAAGACGGTAAGTGTGTATGTATGTAAGACGGTAAGTGTGTATGTATGTAAGACGGTAAGTGTGTATGTATGTAAGACGGTAAGTGTGTATGTATGTAAGACGGTAAGTGTGTATGTATGTAAGACGGTAAGTGTGTATGTATGTAAGACGGTAAGTGTGTATGTATGTAAGACGGTAAGTGTGTATGTATGTAAGACGGTAAGTGTGTATGTATGTAAGACGGTAAGTGTGTATGTATGTAAGACGGTAAGTGTGTATGTATGTAAGACGGTAAGTGTGTATGTATGTAAGACGGTAAGTGTGTATGTATGTAAGACGGTAAGTGTGTATGTATGTAAGACGGTAAGTGTGTATGTATGTAAGACGGTAAGTGTGTATGTATGTAAGACGGTAAGTGTGTATGTATGTAAGACGGTAAGTGTGTATGTATGTAAGACGGTAAGTGTGTATGTATGTAAGACGGTAAGTGTGTATGTATGTAAGACGGTAAGTGTGTATGTATGTAAGACGGTAAGTGTGTATGTATGTAAGACGGTAAGTGTGTATGTATGTAAGACGGTAAGTGTGTATGTATGTAAGACGGTAAGTGTGTATGTATGTAAGACGGTAAGTGTGTATGTATGTAAGACGGTAAGTGTGTATGTATGTAAGACGGTAAGTGTGTATGTATGTAAGACGGTAAGTGTGTATGTATGTAAGACGGTAAGTGTGTATGTATGTAAGACGGTAAGTGTGTATGTATGTAAGACGGTAAGTGTGTATGTATGTAAGACGGTAAGTGTGTATGTATGTAAGACGGTAAGTGTGTATGTATGTAAGACGGTAAGTGTGTATGTATGTAAGACGGTAAGTGTGTATGTATGTAAGACGGTAAGTGTGTATGTATGTAAGACGGTAAGTGTGTATGTATGTAAGACGGTAAGTGTGTATGTATGTAAGACGGTAAGTGTGTATGTATGTAAGACGGTAAGTGTGTATGTATGTAAGACGGTAAGTGTGTATGTATGTAAGACGGTAAGTGTGTATGTATGTAAGACGGTAAGTGTGTATGTATGTAAGACGGTAAGTGTGTATGTATGTAAGACGGTAAGTGTGTATGTATGTAAGACGGTAAGTGTGTATGTATGTAAGACGGTAAGTGTGTATGTATGTAAGACGGTAAGTGTGTATGTATGTAAGACGGTAAGTGTGTATGTATGTAAGACGGTAAGTGTGTATGTATGTAAGACGGTAAGTGTGTATGTATGTAAGACGGTAAGTGTGTATGTATGTAAGACGGTAAGTGTGTATGTATGTAAGACGGTAAGTGTGTATGTATGTAAGACGGTAAGTGTGTATGTATGTAAGACGGTAAGTGTGTATGTATGTAAGACGGTAAGTGTGTATGTATGTAAGACGGTAAGTGTGTATGTATGTAAGACGGTAAGTGTGTATGTATGTAAGACGGTAAGTGTGTATGTATGTAAGACGGTAAGTGTGTATGTATGTAAGACGGTAAGTGTGTATGTATGTAAGACGGTAAGTGTGTATGTATGTAAGACGGTAAGTGTGTATGTATGTAAGACGGTAAGTGTGTATGTATGTAAGACGGTAAGTGTGTATGTATGTAAGACGGTAAGTGTGTATGTATGTAAGACGGTAAGTGTGTATGTATGTAAGACGGTAAGTGTGTATGTATGTAAGACGGTAAGTGTGTATGTATGTAAGACGGTAAGTGTGTATGTATGTAAGACGGTAAGTGTGTATGTATGTAAGACGGTAAGTGTGTATGTATGTAAGACGGTAAGTGTGTATGTATGTAAGACGGTAAGTGTGTATGTATGTAAGACGGTAAGTGTGTATGTATGTAAGACGGTAAGTGTGTATGTATGTAAGACGGTAAGTGTGTATGTATGTAAGACGGTAAGTGTGTATGTATGTAAGACGGTAAGTGTGTATGTATGTAAGACGGTAAGTGTGTATGTATGTAAGACGGTAAGTGTGTATGTATGTAAGACGGTAAGTGTGTATGTATGTAAGACGGTAAGTGTGTATGTATGTAAGACGGTAAGTGTGTATGTATGTAAGACGGTAAGTGTGTATGTATGTAAGACGGTAAGTGTGTATGTATGTAAGACGGTAAGTGTGTATGTATGTAAGACGGTAAGTGTGTATGTATGTAAGACGGTAAGTGTGTATGTATGTAAGACGGTAAGTGTGTATGTATGTAAGACGGTAAGTGTGTATGTATGTAAGACGGTAAGTGTGTATGTATGTAAGACGGTAAGTGTGTATGTATGTAAGACGGTAAGTGTGTATGTATGTAAGACGGTAAGTGTGTATGTATGTAAGACGGTAAGTGTGTATGTATGTAAGACGGTAAGTGTGTATGTATGTAAGACGGTAAGTGTGTATGTATGTAAGACGGTAAGTGTGTATGTATGTAAGACGGTAAGTGTGTATGTATGTAAGACGGTAAGTGTGTATGTATGTAAGACGGTAAGTGTGTATGTATGTAAGACGGTAAGTGTGTATGTATGTAAGACGGTAAGTGTGTATGTATGTAAGACGGTAAGTGTGTATGTATGTAAGACGGTAAGTGTGTATGTATGTAAGACGGTAAGTGTGTATGTATGTAAGACGGTAAGTGTGTATGTATGTAAGACGGTAAGTGTGTATGTATGTAAGACGGTAAGTGTGTATGTATGTAAGACGGTAAGTGTGTATGTATGTAAGACGGTAAGTGTGTATGTATGTAAGACGGTAAGTGTGTATGTATGTAAGACGGTAAGTGTGTATGTATGTAAGACGGTAAGTGTGTATGTATGTAAGACGGTAAGTGTGTATGTATGTAAGACGGTAAGTGTGTATGTATGTAAGACGGTAAGTGTGTATGTATGTAAGACGGTAAGTGTGTATGTATGTAAGACGGTAAGTGTGTATGTATGTAAGACGGTAAGTGTGTATGTATGTAAGACGGTAAGTGTGTATGTATGTAAGACGGTAAGTGTGTATGTATGTAAGACGGTAAGTGTGTATGTATGTAAGACGGTAAGTGTGTATGTATGTAAGACGGTAAGTGTGTATGTATGTAAGACGGTAAGTGTGTATGTATGTAAGACGGTAAGTGTGTATGTATGTAAGACGGTAAGTGTGTATGTATGTAAGACGGTAAGTGTGTATGTATGTAAGACGGTAAGTGTGTATGTATGTAAGACGGTAAGTGTGTATGTATGTAAGACGGTAAGTGTGTATGTATGTAAGACGGTAAGTGTGTATGTATGTAAGACGGTAAGTGTGTATGTATGTAAGACGGTAAGTGTGTATGTATGTAAGACGGTAAGTGTGTATGTATGTAAGACGGTAAGTGTGTATGTATGTAAGACGGTAAGTGTGTATGTATGTAAGACGGTAAGTGTGTATGTATGTAAGACGGTAAGTGTGTATGTATGTAAGACGGTAAGTGTGTATGTATGTAAGACGGTAAGTGTGTATGTATGTAAGACGGTAAGTGTGTATGTATGTAAGACGGTAAGTGTGTATGTATGTAAGACGGTAAGTGTGTATGTATGTAAGACGGTAAGTGTGTATGTATGTAAGACGGTAAGTGTGTATGTATGTAAGACGGTAAGTGTGTATGTATGTAAGACGGTAAGTGTGTATGTATGTAAGACGGTAAGTGTGTATGTATGTAAGACGGTAAGTGTGTATGTAAGACGGTAAGTGTATGTATGTAAGACGGTAAGTGTGTATGTATGTAAGACGGTAAGTGTGTATGTATGTAAGACGGTAAGTGTGTATGTATGTAAGACGGTAAGTGTGTATGTATGTAAGACGGTAAGTGTGTATGTATGTAAGACGGTAAGTGTGTATGTATGTAAGACGGTAAGTGTGTATGTATGTAAGACGGTAAGTGTGTATGTATGTAAGACGGTAAGTGTGTATGTATGTAAGACGGTAAGTGTGTATGTATGTAAGACGGTAAGTGTGTATGTATGTAAGACGGTAAGTGTGTATGTATGTAAGACGGTAAGTGTGTATGTATGTAAGACGGTAAGTGTGTATGTATGTAAGACGGTAAGTGTGTATGTATGTAAGACGGTAAGTGTGTATGTATGTAAGACGGTAAGTGTGTATGTATGTAAGACGGTAAGTGTGTATGTATGTAAGACGGTAAGTGTGTATGTATGTAAGACGGTAAGTGTGTATGTATGTAAGACGGTAAGTGTGTATGTATGTAAGACGGTAAGTGTGTATGTATGTAAGACGGTAAGTGTGTATGTATGTAAGACGGTAAGTGTGTATGTATGTAAGACGGTAAGTGTGTATGTATGTAAGACGGTAAGTGTGTATGTATGTAAGACGGTAAGTGTGTATGTATGTAAGACGGTAAGTGTGTATGTATGTAAGACGGTAAGTGTGTATGTATGTAAGACGGTAAGTGTGTATGTATGTAAGACGGTAAGTGTGTATGTATGTAAGACGGTAAGTGTGTATGTATGTAAGACGGTAAGTGTGTATGTATGTAAGACGGTAAGTGTGTATGTATGTAAGACGGTAAGTGTGTATGTATGTAAGACGGTAAGTGTGTATGTATGTAAGACGGTAAGTGTGTATGTATGTAAGACGGTAAGTGTGTATGTATGTAAGACGGTAAGTGTGTATGTATGTAAGACGGTAAGTGTGTATGTATGTAAGACGGTAAGTGTGTATGTATGTAAGACGGTAAGTGTGTATGTATGTAAGACGGTAAGTGTGTATGTATGTAAGACGGTAAGTGTGTATGTATGTAAGACGGTAAGTGTGTATGTATGTAAGACGGTAAGTGTGTATGTATGTAAGACGGTAAGTGTGTATGTATGTAAGACGGTAAGTGTGTATGTATGTAAGACGGTAAGTGTGTATGTATGTAAGACGGTAAGTGTGTATGTATGTAAGACGGTAAGTGTGTATGTATGTAAGACGGTAAGTGTGTATGTATGTAAGACGGTAAGTGTGTATGTATGTAAGACGGTAAGTGTGTATGTATGTAAGACGGTAAGTGTGTATGTATGTAAGACGGTAAGTGTGTATGTATGTAAGACGGTAAGTGTGTATGTATGTAAGACGGTAAGTGTGTATGTATGTAAGACGGTAAGTGTGTATGTATGTAAGACGGTAAGTGTGTATGTATGTAAGACGGTAAGTGTGTATGTATGTAAGACGGTAAGTGTGTATGTATGTAAGACGGTAAGTGTGTATGTATGTAAGACGGTAAGTGTGTATGTATGTAAGACGGTAAGTGTGTATGTATGTAAGACGGTAAGTGTGTATGTATGTAAGACGGTAAGTGTGTATGTATGTAAGACGGTAAGTGTGTATGTATGTAAGACGGTAAGTGTGTATGTATGTAAGACGGTAAGTGTGTATGTATGTAAGACGGTAAGTGTGTATGTATGTAAGACGGTAAGTGTGTATGTATGTAAGACGGTAAGTGTGTATGTATGTAAGACGGTAAGTGTGTATGTATGTAAGACGGTAAGTGTGTATGTATGTAAGACGGTAAGTGTGTATGTATGTAAGACGGTAAGTGTGTATGTATGTAAGACGGTAAGTGTGTATGTATGTAAGACGGTAAGTGTGTATGTATGTAAGACGGTAAGTGTGTATGTATGTAAGACGGTAAGTGTGTATGTATGTAAGACGGTAAGTGTGTATGTATGTAAGACGGTAAGTGTGTATGTATGTAAGACGGTAAGTGTGTATGTATGTAAGACGGTAAGTGTGTATGTATGTAAGACGGTAAGTGTGTATGTATGTAAGACGGTAAGTGTGTATGTATGTAAGACGGTAAGTGTGTATGTATGTAAGACGGTAAGTGTGTATGTATGTAAGACGGTAAGTGTGTATGTATGTAAGACGGTAAGTGTGTATGTATGTAAGACGGTAAGTGTGTATGTATGTAAGACGGTAAGTGTGTATGTATGTAAGACGGTAAGTGTGTATGTATGTAAGACGGTAAGTGTGTATGTATGTAAGACGGTAAGTGTGTATGTATGTAAGACGGTAAGTGTGTATGTATGTAAGACGGTAAGTGTGTATGTATGTAAGACGGTAAGTGTGTATGTATGTAAGACGGTAAGTGTGTATGTATGTAAGACGGTAAGTGTGTATGTATGTAAGACGGTAAGTGTGTATGTATGTAAGACGGTAAGTGTGTATGTATGTAAGACGGTAAGTGTGTATGTATGTAAGACGGTAAGTGTGTATGTATGTAAGACGGTAAGTGTGTATGTATGTAAGACGGTAAGTGTGTATGTATGTAAGACGGTAAGTGTGTATGTATGTAAGACGGTAAGTGTGTATGTATGTAAGACGGTAAGTGTGTATGTATGTAAGACGGTAAGTGTGTATGTATGTAAGACGGTAAGTGTGTATGTATGTAAGACGGTAAGTGTGTATGTATGTAAGACGGTAAGTGTGTATGTATGTAAGACGGTAAGTGTGTATGTATGTAAGACGGTAAGTGTGTATGTATGTAAGACGGTAAGTGTGTATGTATGTAAGACGGTAAGTGTGTATGTATGTAAGACGGTGTGTGTATGTATGTAAGACGGTAAGTGTGTATGTATGTAAGACGGTAAGTGTGTATGTATGTAAGACGGTAAGTGTGTATGTATGTAAGACGGTAAGTGTGTATGTATGTAAGACGGTAAGTGTGTATGTATGTAAGACGGTAAGTGTGTATGTATGTAAGACGGTAAGTGTGTATGTATGTAAGACGGTAAGTGTGTATGTATGTAAGACGGTAAGTGTGTATGTATGTAAGACGGTAAGTGTGTATGTATGTAAGACGGTAAGTGTGTATGTATGTAAGACGGTAAGTGTGTATGTATGTAAGACGGTAAGTGTGTATGTATGTAAGACGGTAAGTGTGTATGTATGTAAGACGGTAAGTGTGTATGTATGTAAGACGGTAAGTGTGTATGTATGTAAGACGGTAAGTGTGTATGTATGTAAGACGGTAAGTGTGTATGTATGTAAGACGGTAAGTGTGTATGTATGTAAGACGGTAAGTGTGTATGTATGTAAGACGGTAAGTGTGTATGTATGTAAGACGGTAAGTGTGTATGTATGTAAGACGGTAAGTGTGTATGTATGTAAGACGGTAAGTGTGTATGTATGTAAGACGGTAAGTGTGTATGTATGTAAGACGGTAAGTGTGTATGTATGTAAGACGGTAAGTGTGTATGTATGTAAGACGGTAAGTGTGTATGTATGTAAGACGGTAAGTGTGTATGTATGTAAGACGGTAAGTGTGTATGTATGTAAGACGGTAAGTGTGTATGTATGTAAGACGGTAAGTGTGTATGTATGTAAGACGGTAAGTGTGTATGTATGTAAGACGGTAAGTGTGTATGTATGTAAGACGGTAAGTGTGTATGTATGTAAGACGGTAAGTGTGTATGTATGTAAGACGGTAAGTGTGTATGTATGTAAGACGGTAAGTGTGTATGTATGTAAGACGGTAAGTGTGTATGTATGTAAGACGGTAAGTGTGTATGTATGTAAGACGGTAAGTGTGTATGTATGTAAGACGGTAAGTGTGTATGTATGTAAGACGGTAAGTGTGTATGTATGTAAGACGGTAAGTGTGTATGTATGTAAGACGGTAAGTGTGTATGTATGTAAGACGGTAAGTGTGTATGTATGTAAGACGGTAAGTGTGTATGTATGTAAGACGGTAAGTGTGTATGTATGTAAGACGGTAAGTGTGTATGTATGTAAGACGGTAAGTGTGTATGTATGTAAGACGGTAAGTGTGTATGTATGTAAGACGGTAAGTGTGTATGTATGTAAGACGGTAAGTGTGTATGTATGTAAGACGGTAAGTGTGTATGTATGTAAGACGGTAAGTGTGTATGTATGTAAGACGGTAAGTGTGTATGTATGTAAGACGGTAAGTGTGTATGTATGTAAGACGGTAAGTGTGTATGTATGTAAGACGGTAAGTGTGTATGTATGTAAGACGGTAAGTGTGTATGTATGTAAGACGGTAAGTGTGTATGTATGTAAGACGGTAAGTGTGTATGTATGTAAGACGGTAAGTGTGTATGTATGTAAGACGGTAAGTGTGTATGTATGTAAGACGGTAAGTGTGTATGTATGTAAGACGGTAAGTGTGTATGTATGTAAGACGGTAAGTGTGTATGTATGTAAGACGGTAAGTGTGTATGTATGTAAGACGGTAAGTGTGTATGTATGTAAGACGGTAAGTGTGTATGTATGTAAGACGGTAAGTGTGTATGTATGTAAGACGGTAAGTGTGTATGTATGTAAGACGGTAAGTGTGTATGTATGTAAGACGGTAAGTGTGTATGTATGTAAGACGGTAAGTGTGTATGTATGTAAGACGGTAAGTGTGTATGTATGTAAGACGGTAAGTGTGTATGTATGTAAGACGGTAAGTGTGTATGTATGTAAGACGGTAAGTGTGTATGTATGTAAGACGGTAAGTGTGTATGTATGTAAGACGGTAAGTGTGTATGTATGTAAGACGGTAAGTGTGTATGTATGTAAGACGGTAAGTGTGTATGTATGTAAGACGGTAAGTGTGTATGTATGTAAGACGGTAAGTGTGTATGTATGTAAGACGGTAAGTGTGTATGTATGTAAGACGGTAAGTGTGTATGTATGTAAGACGGTAAGTGTGTATGTATGTAAGACGGTAAGTGTGTATGTATGTAAGACGGTAAGTGTGTATGTATGTAAGACGGTAAGTGTGTATGTATGTAAGACGGTAAGTGTGTATGTATGTAAGACGGTAAGTGTGTATGTATGTAAGACGGTAAGTGTGTATGTATGTAAGACGGTAAGTGTGTATGTATGTAAGACGGTAAGTGTGTATGTATGTAAGACGGTAAGTGTGTATGTATGTAAGACGGTAAGTGTGTAGGTATGTATGTAAGACGGTAAGTGTGTATGTATGTAAGACGGTAAGTGTGTATGTATGTAAGACGGTAAGTGTGTATGTATGTAAGACGGTAAGTGTGTATGTATGTAAGACGGTAAGTGTGTATGTATGTAAGACGGTAAGTGTGTATGTATGTAAGACGGTAAGTGTGTATGTATGTAAGACGGTAAGTGTGTATGTATGTAAGACGGTAAGTGTGTATGTATGTAAGACGGTAAGTGTGTATGTATGTAAGACGGTAAGTGTGTATGTATGTAAGACGGTAAGTGTGTATGTATGTAAGACGGTAAGTGTGTATGTATGTAAGACGGTAAGTGTGTATGTATGTAAGACGGTAAGTGTGTATGTATGTAAGACGGTAAGTGTGTATGTATGTAAGACGGTAAGTGTGTATGTATGTAAGACGGTAAGTGTGTATGTATGTAAGACGGTAAGTGTGTATGTATGTAAGACGGTAAGTGTGTATGTATGTAAGACGGTAAGTGTGTATGTATGTAAGACGGTAAGTGTGTATGTATGTAAGACGGTAAGTGTGTATGTATGTAAGACGGTAAGTGTGTATGTATGTAAGACGGTAAGTGTGTATGTATGTAAGACGGTAAGTGTGTATGTATGTAAGACGGTAAGTGTGTATGTATGTAAGACGGTAAGTGTGTATGTATGTAAGACGGTAAGTGTGTATGTATGTAAGACGGTAAGTGTGTATGTATGTAAGACGGTAAGTGTGTATGTATGTAAGACGGTAAGTGTGTATGTATGTAAGACGGTAAGTGTGTATGTATGTAAGACGGTAAGTGTGTATGTATGTAAGACGGTAAGTGTGTATGTATGTAAGACGGTAAGTGTGTATGTATGTAAGACGGTAAGTGTGTATGTATGTAAGACGGTAAGTGTGTATGTATGTAAGACGGTAAGTGTGTATGTATGTAAGACGGTAAGTGTGTATGTATGTAAGACGGTAAGTGTGTATGTATGTAAGACGGTAAGTGTGTATGTATGTAAGACGGTAAGTGTGTATGTATGTAAGACGGTAAGTGTGTATGTATGTAAGACGGTAAGTGTGTATGTATGTAAGATGGTAAGTGTGTATGTATGTAAGGCGGTAAGTGTGTATGTATGTAAGACGGTAAGTCTGTATGTATGTAAGACGGTAAGTGTGTATGTATGGAAGACGGTAAGTGTGTATGTATGTAAGACGGTAAGTGTGTATGTATGTAAGACGGTAAGTGTGTATGTATGTAATACGGTAAGTGTGTATGTATGTAAGACGGTAAGTGTGTATGTATGTAAGACGGTAAGTGTGTATGTATGTAAGACGGTAAGTGTGTATGTATGTAAGACGGTAAGTGTGTATGTATGTAAGACGGTAAGTGTGTATGTATGTAAGACGGTAAGTGTGTATGTATGTAAGACGGTAAGTGTGTATGTATGTAAGACGGTAAGTGTGTATGTATGTAAGACGGTAAGTGTGTATGTATGTAAGACGGTAAGTGTGTATGTATGTAAGACGGTAAGTGTGTATGTATGTAAGACGGTAAGTGTGTATGTATGTAAGACGGTAAGTGTGTATGTATGTAAGACGGTAAGTGTGTATGTATGTAAGACGGTAAGTGTGTATGTATGTAAGACGGTAAGTGTGTATGTATGTAAGACGGTAAGTGTGTATGTATGTAAGACGGTAAGTGTGTATGTATGTAAGACGGTAAGTGTGTATGTATGTAAGACGGTAAGTGTGTATGTATGTAAGACGGTAAGTGTGTATGTAGGGTAAGACGGTAAGTGTGTATGTATGTAAGACGGTAAGTGTGTATGTATGTAAGACGGTAAGTGTGTATGTATGTAAGACGGTAAGTGTGTATGTATGTAAGACGGTAAGTGTGTATGTATGTAAGACGGTAAGTGTGTATGTATGTAAGACGGTAAGTGTGTATGTATGTAAGACGGTAAGTGTGTATGTATGTAAGACGGTAAGTGTGTATGTATGTAAGACGGTAAGTGTGTATGTATGTAAGACGGTAAGTGTGTATGTATGTAAGACGGTAATTTACACACAGAACACTTAAAATATTAAAATTTTTCAATATGAATATTAAAAAAACAAATTTCCTCAATAGATCGATGAAGACAAATCGTATCGTGTTATAGTCTTTGCCGATATTGGCCGCCTCGATAAGCTCTACAAAATGGCGTTTTTAGATTTTGAAATTTAAAATATTTAAATTATTATTTTTAAATTTTGAATTGCGATAAAAAACAACATTTTTTCAGGATTTATACTATTAGTAATGACTCAGTAAACGGAATACATTAGCTGAAAAGGTTTAACATTATATAAATATCTTAGATTGAGATTTCAGATAATAATAAGTAATTTACACACAGAACACTTAAAATATTTAAATTTTTCAATATGAATATTAAAAAAACAAATTTCCTCAATAGATCGATGAAGACAAATCGTATCGTGTTATGGTCTTTGCCGATATTGGCCGCCTCGATAAGCTCTACAAAATGGCGTTTTTAGATTTTGAAATTTCAAATATTTAAATTATTCTTTTTAAATTTGAATTGCGATAAAAAACAACATTTTTTCAGGATTTATACTATTAGTAATGACTCAGTAAACGGAATACATTAGCTGAAAAGGTTTCACATTATATAAATATCTTAGATTGAGATTTCAGATATTAATAAGTAATTTACACACAGAACACTTAAAATATTTAAATTTTTCAATATGAATATTAAAAAAACAAATTTCTTCAATAGATCGATGAAGACAAATCGTATCGTGTTATGGTCTTTGCCGATATTGGCCGCCTCGATAAGCTCTACAAAATGGCGTTTTTAGATTTTGAAATTTCAAATATTTAAATTATTATTTTTAAATTTTGAATTGCGATAAAAAACAACATTTTTTCAGGATTTATACTATTAGTAATGACTCAGTAAACGGAATACATTAGCTGAAAAGGTTTAACATTATATAAATATCTTAGATTGAGATTTCAGATAATAATAAGTAATTTACACACAGAACAATTAAAATATTTAAATTTTTCAATATGAATATTAAAAAAACAAATTTCCTCAATAGATCGATGAAGACAAATCGTATCGTGTTATGGTCTTTGCCGATATTGGCCGCCTCGATAAGCTCTACAAAATGGCGTTTTTAGATTTTGAAATTTCAAATATTTAAATTATTCTTTTTAAATTTGAATTGCGATAAAAAACAACAGTTTTTCAGGATTTATACTATTAGTAATGACTCAGTAAACGGAATACATTAGCTGAAAAGGTTTCACATTATATAAATATCTTAGATTGAGATTTCAGATATTAATAAGTAATTTACACACAGAACACTTAAAATATTTAAATTTTTCAATATGAATATTAAAAAAACAAATTTCCTCAATAGATCGATGAAGACGAATCGTATCGTGTTATGGTCTTTGCCGATATTGGCCGCCTCGATAAGCTCTACAAAATGGCGTTTTTAGATTTTGAAATTTCAAATATTTAAATTATTCTTTTTAAATTTGAATTGCGATAAAAAACAACAGTTTTTCAGGATTTATACTATTAGTAATGACTCAGTAAACGGAATACATTAGCTGAAAATGTTTCACATTATATAAATTTCTTAGATTGAGATTTCAGATATTAATAAGTAATTTACACACAGAACACTTAAAATATTTAAATTTTTCAATATGAATATTAAAAAAACAAATTTCCTCAATAGATCGATGAAGACGAATCGTATCGTGTTATGGTCTTTGCCGATATTGGCCGCCTCGATAAGCTTTACAAAATAGCGTTTTTAGATTTTGAAATTTCAAATATTTAAATTATTATTTTTAAATTTTGAATTGCGATAAAAAACAACATTTTTTCAGGATTTATACTATTAGTAATGACTCAGTAAACGGAATACATTAGCTGAAAAGGTTTAACATTATATAAATATCTTAGATTGAGATTTCAGATAATAATAAGTAATTTTCACACAGAACACTTAAAATGTTTAAATTTTTCAATATGAATATTAAAAAAACAAATTTCCTCAATAGATCGATGAAGACGAATCGTATCGTGTTATGGTCTTTGCCGATATTGGCCGCCTCGATAAGCTCTACAAAATGGCGTTTTTAGATTTTGAAATTTCAAATATTTAATTTATTGTTTTTAAATTTTGAATTGCAATAAAAAACAACATTTTTTCAGGATTTATACTATTAGTAATGACTCAGTAAACGGAATACATTAGCTGAAAAGGTTTAACATTATATAAATATCTTAGATTTAGATTTCAGATAATAATAAGTAATTTTCACACAGAACACTTTAAATGTTTAAATTTTTCAATATGAATATTAAAAAAACAAATTTCCTCAATAGATCGATGAAGACAAATCGTATCGTGTTATGGTCTTTGCCGATATTGGCCGCCTCGATAAGCTCTACAAAATGGCGTTTTTAGATTTTGAAATTTCAAATATTTAAATTATTATTTTTAAATTTTGAATTGCAATAAAAAACAACATTTTTTCAGGATTTATACTATTAGTAATGACTCAGTAAACGGAATACTTTAGCTGAAAAGGTTTAACATTATATAAATATCTTAGATTGAGATTTAAGATAATAATAAGTAATTTACACACAGAACACTTAAAATATTTAAATTTTTCAATATGAATATTAAAAAAACAAATTTCCTCAATAGATCGATGAAGACAAATCGTATCGTGTTATGGTCTTTGCCGATATTGGCCGCCTCGATAAGCTCTACAAAATGGCGTTTTTAGATTTTGAAATTTCAAATATTTAAATTATTCTTTTTAAATTTGAATTGCGATAAAAAACAACAGTTTTTCAGGATTTATACTATTAGTAATGACTCAGTAAACGGAATACATTAGCTGAAAAGGTTTCACATTATATAAATATCTTAGATTGAGATTTCAGATATTAACCCCTCACGTTGCGAGGTAAAAACTCACCGCGCCCAAAAACATCACTTTTGCGCGCGACATATTCGCGCAAAAAATCGACGCGAGTCAACGGCCTTGAGAAAAACGATCATAACTTATAAACCACTAATCGGATTAAAAAAATATAAATAGAAAAATGATCGCATTGAAATTTGACATATAAAACATTATAACCTTATCTCGTAAAACAATTAAGATAATAATGAATAAATATTACAAAATTGGCAAACTGAAAAAACTCGCCTATAAAATCATTTCGATTTTTTTGTAAATACAGTTTTTGTAAATATCAAAAATTGTAAATACAGTTATGTTCTTTATTAAATGCTTTACCAAAACGATATTTTTTTTTTACTTATTTGCATACAAAAATACGGAAAAAATATTTATTTATTCAGCCAAGAAAAATTGTATGTATTCTCATAAAAAAAAATTTTTTTAATTTTTAATTTGTGACTACTTATGGTATTTTTTTATATGAAATTCTTTCAAAATAACTTTATTACTACATCACTTCTTCTTAGAAATCACACCAGAACTTTGAGCTTTGTCTGATATTATAGAAAAATCTAAAGTTTTGAGAGTTTCCGACTTCCGAAACTAATAATAAACTTTGAATGCCCATAATATAAAATTCGTTAGATTTTTTCAATTATATTGTCTTATCATAGACTTATTATATGTCTAATAACTAATTACTATACTCCAAAGAGTCACATTTCATCGAAAAACTATGGAAAATCGCACTTTTTTCTCTCATAGTAATTATCAAAACAAGTTTCATTTTCGCGAGCCATATTAGAAAACAACATATAATGTTCAAAATACGCCTAATTATGTGATAACTTAGGATGTAAATGAAGCAATAACTATTTTATTAGTAAATTAAAGCGACATTACGTCATGTTTCGCGATATAACGGGATATTTCACAAACATTACAAAATAAAGACGGCCATTTTTCGCGAGCCGTTCGGTTTTGCCAAAGTGTTTTCTTCGAAAATTCGTGAAAAACAGCAAATGGGCTGTGTAAATTGTTTAATCCTAAGGCCTAAACTACTTAAAAATGGAAATTACTTACTTTTATCCGGTATACACTTCACTTATATACACAAAACAATTCACAAAACAAACACGTCGCGGAATTATACGCCGCCGCGGATGGGGCGTTCGCGACTGTCGTCAGAAATGAGGTCATCGATTTTGTAAGGGATGTAGTAATTCATATTTCTAACATCGCATGCGGCAATCGAGCAATTTCATAGTGTTGCATATTTGGCTATATTATGGCATCATTCGATAGAATATACAATCGCATTTCGAAATTTAAACGACATTTTCGTAAGAGCCGAGCGCGATATCCAAAATCGGATGTTTCGGATTGTAGGCGGCCGCCATACATGTCCCCAAATGGATGTTACGTGCTCATCGGGTTAATAAGTAATTTACACACAGAACACTTAAAATATTTAAATTTTTCAATATGAAATGTATGTATGTAATTATGTATGTTTTCAATATGAAATGTTTTCATATGTATGTTTTCAATATGTATGTTTTCAATATGAAATGTTTTCAATATGAATGTGTATGTATGTAAGACGGTAAGTGTGTATGTATGTAAGACGGTAAGTGTGTATGTATGTAAGACGGTAAGTGTGTATGTATGTAAGACGGTAAGTGTGTATGTATGTAAGACGGTAAGTGTGTATGTATGTAAGACGGTAAGTGTGTATGTATGTAAGACGGTAAGTGTGTATGTATGTAAGACGGTAAGTGTGTATGTATGTAAGACGGTAAGTGTGTATGTATGTAAGACGGTAAGTGTGTATGTATGTAAGACGGTAAGTGTGTATGTATGTAAGACGGTAAGTGTGTATGTATGTAAGACGGTAAGTGTGTATGTATGTAAGACGGTAAGTGTGTATGTATGTAAGACGGTAAGTGTGTATGTATGTAAGACGGTAAGTGTGTATGTATGTAAGACGGTAAGTGTGTATGTATGTAAGACGGTAAGTGTGTATGTATGTAAGACGGTAAGTGTGTATGTATGTAAGACGGTAAGTGTGTATGTATGTAAGACGGTAAGTGTGTATGTATGTAAGACGGTAAGTGTGTATGTATGTAAGACGGTAAGTGTGTATGTATGTAAGACGGTAAGTGTGTATGTATGTAAGACGGTAAGTGTGTATGTATGTAAGACGGTAAGTGTGTATGTATGTAAGACGGTAAGTGTGTATGTATGTAAGACGGTAAGTGTGTATGTATGTAAGACGGTAAGTGTGTATGTATGTAAGACGGTAAGTGTGTATGTATGTAAGACGGTAAGTGTGTATGTATGTAAGACGGTAAGTGTGTATGTATGTAAGACGGTAAGTGTGTATGTATGTAAGACGGTAAGTGTGTATGTATGTAAGACGGTAAGTGTGTATGTATGTAAGACGGTAAGTGTGTATGTATGTAAGACGGTAAGTGTGTATGTATGTAAGACGGTAAGTGTGTATGTATGTAAGACGGTAAGTGTGTATGTATGTAAGACGGTAAGTGTGTATGTATGTAAGACGGTAAGTGTGTATGTATGTAAGACGGTAAGTGTGTATGTATGTAAGACGGTAAGTGTGTATGTATGTAAGACGGTAAGTGTGTATGTATGTAAGACGGTAAGTGTGTATGTATGTAAGACGGTAAGTGTGTATGTATGTAAGACGGTAAGTGTGTATGTATGTAAGACGGTAAGTGTGTATGTATGTAAGACGGTAAGTGTGTATGTGTGTAAGACGGTAAGTGTGTATGTATGTAAGACGGCAAGTGTGTATGTATGTAAGACGGTAAGTGTGTATGTATGTAAGACGGTAAGTGTGTATGTATGTAAGACGGTAAGTGTGTATGTATGTAAGACGGTAAGTGTGTATGTATGTAAGACGGTAAGTGTGTATGTATGTAAGACGGTAAGTGTGTATGTATGTAAGACGGTAAGTGTGTATGTATGTAAGACGGTAAGTGTGTATGTATGTAAGACGGTAAGTGTGTATGTATGTAAGACGGTAAGTGTGTATGTATGTAAGACGGTAAGTGTGTATGTATGTAAGACGGTAAGTGTGTATGTATGTAAGACGGTAAGTGTGTATGTATGTAAGACGGTAAGTGTGTATGTATGTAAGACGGTAAGTGTGTATGTATGTAAGACGGTAAGTGTGTATGTATGTAAGACGGTAAGTGTGTATGTATGTAAGACGGTAAGTGTGTATGTATGTAAGACGGTAAGTGTGTATGTATGTAAGACGGTAAGTGTGTATGTATGTAAGACGGTAAGTGTCTATGTATGTAAGACGGTAAGTGTGTATGTATGTAAGACGGTAAGTGTGTATGTATGTAAGACGGTAAGTGTGTATGTATGTAAGACGGTAAGTGTGTATGTATGTAAGACGGTAAGTGTGTATGTATGTAAGACGGTAAGTGTGTATGTATGTAAGACGGTAAGTGTGTATGTATGTAAGACGGTAAGTGTGTATGTATGTAAGACGGTAAGTGTGTATGTATGTAAGACGGTAAGTGTTTATGTATGTAAGACGGTAAGTGTGTATGTATGTAAGACGGTAAGTGTGTATGTATGTAAGACGGTAATTTACACACAGAACACTTAAAATATTAAAATTTTTCAATATGAATATTAAAAAAACAAATTTCCTCAATAGATCGATGAAGACAAATCGTATCGTGTTATGGTCTTTGCCGATATTGGCCGCCTCGATAAGCTCTACAAAATGGCGTTTTAAGATTTTGAAATTTAAAATATTTAAATTATTATTTTTAAATTTTGAATTGCGATAAAAAACAACATTTTTTCAGGATTTATACTATTAGTAATGACTCAGTAAACGGAATACATTAGCTGAAAAGGTTTAACATTATATAAATATCTTAGATTGAGATTTCAGATAACAATAAGTAATTTACACACAGAACACTTAAAATATTTAAATTTTTCAATATGAATATTAAAAAAAACAAATTTCCTCAATAGATCGATGAAGACAAATCGTATCGTGTTATGGTCTTTGCCGATATTGGCCGCCTCGATAAGCTCTACAAAATGGCGTTTTTAGATTTTGAAATTTCAAATATTTAAATTATTCTTTTTAAATTTGAATTGCGATAAAAAACAACATTTTTTCAGGATTTATACTATTAGTAATGACTCAGTAAACGGAATACATTAGCTGAAAAGGTTTCACATTATATAAATATCTTAGATTGAGATTTCAGATATTAATAAGTAATTTACATACAGAACACTTAAAATATTTAAATTTTTCAATATGAATATTAAAAAAACAAATTTCCTCAATAGATCGATGAAGACAAATCGTATCGTGTTATGGTCTTTGCCGATATTGGCCGCCTCGATAAGCTCTACAAAATGGCGTTTTTAGATTTTGAAATTTCAAATATTTAAATTATTATTTTTAAATTTTGAATTGCGATAAAAAACAACATTTTTTCAGGATTTATACTATTAGTAATGACTCAGTAAACGGAATACATTAGCTGAAAAGGTTTAACATTATATAAATATCTTAGATTGAGATTTCAGATAATAATAAGTAATTTACACACAGAACACTTAAAATATTTAAATTTTTCAATATGAATATTAAAAAAACAAATTTCCTCAATAGATCGATGAAGACGAATCGTATCGTGTTATGGTCTTTGCCGATATTGGCCGCCTCGATAAGCTCTACAAAATGGCGTTTTTAGATTTTGAAATTTCAAATATTTAAATTATTCTTTTTAAATTTGAATTGCGATAAAAAACAACAGTTTTTCAGGATTTATACTATTAGTAATGACTCAGTAAACGGAATACATTAGCTGAAAAGGTTTCACATTATATAAATATCTTAGATTGAGATTTCAGATATTAATAAGTAATATACACACAGAACACTTAAAATATTTAAATTTTTCAATATGAAATGTATGTATGTAATTATGTATGTTTTCAATATGAAATGTTTTCATATGTATGTTTTCAATATGTATGTTTTCAATATGAAATGTTTTCAATATGAATGTGTATGTATGTAAGACGGTAAGTGTGTATGTATGTAAGACGGTAAGTGTGTATGTATGTAAGACGGTAAGTGTGTATGTATGTAAGACGGTAAGTGTGTATGTATGTAAGACGGTAAGTGTGTATGTATGTAAGACGGTAAGTGTGTATGTATGTAAGACGGTAAGTGTGTATGTATGTAAGACGGTAAGTGTGTATGTATGTAAGACGGTAAGTGTGTATGTATGTAAGACGGTAAGTGTGTATGTATGTAAGACGGTAAGTGTGTATGTATGTAAGACGGTAAGTGTGTATGTATGTAAGACGGTAAGTGTGTATGTATGTAAGACGGTAAGTGTGTATGTATGTAAGACGGTAAGTGTGTATGTATGTAAGACGGTAAGTGTGTATGTATGTAAGACGGTAAGTGTGTATGTATGTAAGACGGTAAGTGTGTATGTATGTAAGACGGTAAGTGTGTATGTATGTAAGACGGTAAGTGTGTATGTATGTAAGACGGTAAGTGTGTATGTATGTAAGACGGTAAGTGTGTATGTATGTAAGACGGTAAGTGTGTATGTATGTAAGACGGTAAGTGTGTATGTATGTAAGACGGTAAGTGTGTATGTATGTAAGACGGTAAGTGTGTATGTATGTAAGACGGTAAGTGTGTATGTATGTAAGACGGTAAGTGTGTATGTATGTAAGACGGTAACTGTGTATGTAGGGTAAGACGGTAAGTGTGTATGTATGTAAGACGGTAAGTGTGTATGTATGTAAGACGGTAAGTGTGTATGTATGTAAGACGGTAAGTGTGTATGTATGTAAGACGGTAAGTGTGTATGTATGTAAGACGGTAAGTGTGTATGTATGTAAGACGGTAAGTGTGTATGTATGTAAGACGGTAAGTGTGTATGTATGTAAGACGGTAAGTGTGTATGTATGTAAGACGGTAAGTGTGTATGTATGTAAGACGGTAAGTGTGTATGTATGTAAGACGGTAAGTGTGTATGTATGTAAGACGGTAAGTGTGTATGTATGTAAGACGGTAAGTGTGTATGTATGTAAGACGGTAAGTGTGTATGTATGTAAGACGGTAAGTGTGTATGTATGTAAGACGGTAAGTGTGTATGTATGTAAGACGGTAAGTGTGTATGTATGTAAGACGGTAAGTGTGTATGTATGTAAGACGGTAAGTGTGTATGTATGTAAGACGGTAAGTGTGTATGTATGTAAGACGGTAAGTGTGTATGTATGTAAGACGGTAAGTGTGTATGTATGTAAGACGGTAAGTGTGTATGTATGTAAGACGGTAAGTGTGTATGTATGTAAGACGGTAAGTGTGTATGTATGTAAGACGGTAAGTGTGTATGTATGTAAGACGGTAAGTGTGTATGTATGTAAGACGGTAAGTGTGTATGTATGTAAGACGGTAAGTGTGTATGTATGTAAGACGGTAAGTGTGTATGTATGTAAGACGGTAAGTGTGTATGTATGTAAGACGGTAAGTGTGTATGTATGTAAGACGGTAAGTGTGTATGTATGTAAGACGGTAAGTGTGTATGTATGTAAGACGGTAAGTGTGTATGTATGTAAGACGGTAAGTGTGTATGTATGTAAGACGGTAAGTGTGTATGTATGTAAGACGGTAAGTGTGTATGTATGTAAGACGGTAAGTGTGTATGTATGTAAGACGGTAAGTGTGTATGTATGTAAGACGGTAAGTGTGTATGTATGTAAGACGGTAAGTGTGTATGTATGTAAGACGGTAAGTGTGTATGTATGTAAGACGGTAAGTGTGTATGTATGTAAGACGGTAAGTGTGTATGTATGTAAGACGGTAAGTGTGTATGTATGTAAGACGGTAAGTGTGTATGTATGTAAGACGGTAAGTGTGTATGTATGTAAGACGGTAAGTGTGTATGTATGTAAGACGGTAAGTGTGTATGTATGTAAGACGGTAAGTGTGTATGTATGTAAGACGGTAAGTGTGTATGTATGTAAGACGGTAAGTGTGTATGTATGTAAGACGGTAAGTGTGTATGTATGTAAGACGGTAAGTGTGTATGTATGTAAGACGGTAAGTGTGTATGTATGTAAGACGGTAAGTGTGTATGTATGTAAGACGGTAAGTGTGTATGTATGTAAGACGGTAAGTGTGTATGTATGTAAGACGGTAAGTGTGTATGTATGTAAGACGGTAAGTGTGTATGTATGTAAGACGGTAAGTGTGTATGTATGTAAGACGGTAAGTGTGTATGTATGTAAGACGGTAAGTGTGTATGTATGTAAGACGGTAAGTGTGTATGTATGTAAGACGGTAAGTGTGTATGTATGTAAGACGGTAAGTGTGTATGTATGTAAGACGGTAAGTGTGTATGTATGTAAGACGGTAAGTGTGTATGTATGTAAGACGGTAAGTGTGTATGTATGTAAGACGGTAAGTGTGTATGTATGTAAGACGGTAAGTGTGTATGTATGTAAGACGGTAAGTGTGTATGTATGTAAGACGGTAAGTGTGTATGTATGTAAGACGGTAAGTGTGTATGTATGTAAGACGGTAAGTGTGTATGTATGTAAGACGGTAAGTGTGTATGTATGTAAGACGGTAAGTGTGTATGTATGTAAGACGGTAAGTGTGTATGTATGTAAGACGGTAAGTGTGTATGTATGTAAGACGGTAAGTGTGTATGTATGTAAGACGGTAAGTGTGTATGTATGTAAGACGGTAAGTGTGTATGTATGTAAGACGGTAAGTGTGTATGTATGTAAGACGGTAAGTGTGTATGTATGTAAGACGGTAAGTGTGTATGTATGTAAGACGGTAAGTGTGTATGTATGTAAGACGGTAAGTGTGTATGTATGTAAGACGGTAAGTGTGTATGTATGTAAGACGGTAAGTGTGTATGTATGTAAGACGGTAAGTGTGTATGTATGTAAGACGGTAAGTGTGTATGTATGTAAGACGGTAAGTGTGTATGTATGTAAGACGGTAAGTGTGTATGTATGTAAGACGGTAAGTGTGTATGTATGTAAGACGGTAAGTGTGTATGTATGTAAGACGGTAAGTGTGTATGTATGTAAGACGGTAAGTGTGTATGTATGTAAGACGGTAAGTGTGTATGTATGTAAGACGGTAAGTGTGTATGTATGTAAGACGGTAAGTGTGTATGTATGTAAGACGGTAAGTGTGTATGTATGTAAGACGGTAAGTGTGTATGTATGTAAGACGGTAAGTGTGTATGTATGTAAGACGGTAAGTGTGTATGTATGTAAGACGGTAAGTGTGTATGTATGTAAGACGGTAAGTGTGTATGTATGTAAGACGGTAAGTGTGTATGTATGTAAGACGGTAAGTGTGTATGTATGTAAGACGGTAAGTGTGTATGTATGTAAGACGGTAAGTGTGTATGTATGTAAGACGGTAAGTGTGTATGTATGTAAGACGGTAAGTGTGTATGTATGTAAGACGGTAAGTGTGTATGTATGTAAGACGGTAAGTGTGTATGTATGTAAGACGGTAAGTGTGTATGTATGTAAGACGGTAAGTGTGTATGTATGTAAGACGGTAAGTGTGTATGTATGTAAGACGGTAAGTGTGTATGTATGTAAGACGGTAAGTGTGTATGTATGTAAGACGGTAAGTGTGTATGTATGTAAGACGGTAAGTGTGTATGTATGTAAGACGGTAAGTGTGTATGTATGTAAGACGGTAAGTGTGTATGTATGTAAGACGGTAAGTGTGTATGTATGTAAGACGGTAAGTGTGTATGTATGTAAGACGGTAAGTGTGTATGTATGTAAGACGGTAAGTGTGTATGTATGTAAGACGGTAAGTGTGTATGTATGTAAGACGGTAAGTGTGTATGTATGTAAGACGGTAAGTGTGTATGTATGTAAGACGGTAAGTGTGTATGTATGTAAGACGGTAAGTGTGTATGTATGTAAGACGGTAAGTGTGTATGTATGTAAGACGGTAAGTGTGTATGTATGTAAGACGGTAAGTGTGTATGTATGTAAGACGGTAAGTGTGTATGTATGTAAGACGGTAAGTGTGTATGTATGTAAGACGGTAAGTGTGTATGTATGTAAGACGGTAAGTGTGTATGTATGTAAGACGGTAAGTGTGTATGTATGTAAGACGGTAAGTGTGTATGTATGTAAGACGGTAAGTGTGTATGTATGTAAGACGGTAAGTGTGTATGTATGTAAGACGGTAAGTGTGTATGTATGTAGACGGTAAGTGTGTATGTATGTAAGACGGTAAGTGTGTATGTATGTAAGACGGTAAGTGTGTATGTATGTAAGACGGTAAGTGTGTATGTATGTAAGACGGTAAGTGTGTATGTATGTAAGATGTAAGACGGTAAGTGTGTATGTATGTAAGACGGTAAGTGTGTATGTATGTAAGACGGTAAGTGTGTATGTATGTAAGACGGTAAGTGTGTATGTATGTAAGACGGTAAGTGTGTATGTATGTAAGACGGTAAGTGTGTATGTATGTAAGACGGTAAGTGTGTATGTATGTAAGACGGTAAGTGTGTATGTATGTAAGACGGTAAGTGTGTATGTATGTAAGACGGTAAGTGTGTATGTATGTAAGACGGTAAGTGTGTATGTATGTAAGACGGTAAGTGTGTATGTATGTAAGACGGTAAGTGTGTATGTATGTAAGACGGTAAGTGTGTATGTATGTAAGACGGTAAGTGTGTATGTATGTAAGACGGTAAGTGTGTATGTATGTAAGACGGTAAGTGTGTATGTATGTAAGACGGTAAGTGTGTATGTATGTAAGACGGTAAGTGTGTATGTATGTAAGACGGTAAGTGTGTATGTATGTAAGACGGTAAGTGTGTATGTATGTAAGACGGTAAGTGTGTATGTATGTAAGACGGTAAGTGTGTATGTATGTAAGACGGTAAGTGTGTATGTATGTAAGACGGTAAGTGTGTATGTATGTAAGACGGTAAGTGTGTATGTATGTAAGACGGTAAGTGTGTATGTATGTAAGACGGTAAGTGTGTATGTATGTAAGACGGTAAGTGTGTATGTATGTAAGACGGTAAGTGTGTATGTATGTAAGACGGTAAGTGTGTATGTATGTAAGACGGTAAGTGTGTATGTATGTAAGACGGTAAGTGTGTATGTATGTAAGACGGTAAGTGTGTATGTATGTAAGACGGTAAGTGTGTATGTATGTAAGACGGTAAGTGTGTATGTATGTAAGACGGTAAGTGTGTATGTATGTAAGACGGTAAGTGTGTATGTATGTAAGACGGTAAGTGTGTATGTATGTAAGACGGTAAGTGTGTATGTATGTAAGACGGTAAGTGTGTATGTATGTAAGACGGTAAGTGTGTATGTATGTAAGACGGTAAGTGTGTATGTATGTAAGACGGTAAGTGTGTATGTATGTAAGACGGTAAGTGTGTATGTATGTAAGACGGTAAGTGTGTATGTATGTAAGACGGTAAGTGTGTATGTATGTAAGACGGTAAGTGTGTATGTATGTAAGACGGTAAGTGTGTATGTATGTAAGACGGTAAGTGTGTATGTATGTAAGACGGTAAGTGTGTATGTATGTAAGACGGTAAGTGTGTATGTATGTAAGACGGTAAGTGTGTATGTATGTAAGACGGTAAGTGTGTATGTATGTAAGACGGTAAGTGTGTATGTATGTAAGACGGTAAGTGTGTATGTATGTAAGACGGTAAGTGTGTATGTATGTAAGACGGTAAGTGTGTATGTATGTAAGACGGTAAGTGTGTATGTATGTAAGACGGTAAGTGTGTATGTATGTAAGACGGTAAGTGTGTATGTATGTAAGACGGTAAGTGTGTATGTATGTAAGACGGTAAGTGTGTATGTATGTAAGACGGTAAGTGTGTATGTATGTAAGACGGTAAGTGTGTATGTATGTAAGACGGTAAGTGTGTATGTATGTAAGACGGTAAGTGTGTATGTATGTAAGACGGTAAGTGTGTATGTATGTAAGACGGTAAGTGTGTATGTATGTAAGACGGTAAGTGTGTATGTATGTAAGACGGTAAGTGTGTATGTATGTAAGACGGTAAGTGTGTATGTATGTAAGACGGTAAGTGTGTATGTATGTAAGACGGTAAGTGTGTATGTATGTAAGACGGTAAGTGTGTATGTATGTAAGACGGTAAGTGTGTATGTATGTAAGACGGTAAGTGTGTATGTATGTAAGACGGTAAGTGTGTATGTATGTAAGACGGTAAGTGTGTATGTATGTAAGACGGTAAGTGTGTATGTATGTAAGACGGTAAGTGTGTATGTATGTAAGACGGTAAGTGTGTATGTATGTAAGACGGTAAGTGTGTATGTATGTAAGACGGTAAGTGTGTATGTATGTAAGACGGTAAGTGTGTATGTATGTAAGACGGTAAGTGTGTATGTATGTAAGACGGTAAGTGTGTATGTATGTAAGACGGTAAGTGTGTATGTATGTAAGACGGTAAGTGTGTATGTATGTAAGACGGTAAGTGTGTATGTATGTAAGACGGTAAGTGTGTATGTATGTAAGACGGTAAGTGTGTATGTATGTAAGACGGTAAGTGTGTATGTATGTAAGACGGTAAGTGTGTATGTATGTAAGACGGTAAGTGTGTATGTATGTAAGACGGTAAGTGTGTATGTATGTAAGACGGTAAGTGTGTATGTATGTAAGACGGTAAGTGTGTATGTATGTAAGACGGTAAGTGTGTATGTATGTAAGACGGTAAGTGTGTATGTATGTAAGACGGTAAGTGTGTATGTATGTAAGACGGTAAGTGTGTATGTATGTAAGACGGTAAGTGTGTATGTATGTAAGACGGTAAGTGTGTATGTATGTAAGACGGTAAGTGTGTATGTATGTAAGACGGTAAGTGTGTATGTATGTAAGACGGTAAGTGTGTATGTATGTAAGACGGTAAGTGTGTATGTATGTAAGACGGTAAGTGTGTATGTATGTAAGACGGTAAGTGTGTATGTATGTAAGACGGTAAGTGTGTATGTATGTAAGACGGTAAGTGTGTATGTATGTAAGACGGTAAGTGTGTATGTATGTAAGACGGTAAGTGTGTATGTATGTAAGACGGTAAGTGTGTATGTATGTAAGACGGTAAGTGTGTATGTATGTAAGACGGTAAGTGTGTATGTATGTAAGACGGTAAGTGTGTATGTATGTAAGACGGTAAGTGTGTATGTATGTAAGACGGTAAGTGTGTATGTATGTAAGACGGTAAGTGTGTATGTATGTAAGACGGTAAGTGTGTATGTATGTAAGACGGTAAGTGTGTATGTATGTAAGACGGTAAGTGTGTATGTATGTAAGACGGTAAGTGTGTATGTATGTAAGACGGTAAGTGTGTATGTATGTAAGACGGTAAGTGTGTATGTATGTAAGACGGTAAGTGTGTATGTATGTAAGACGGTAAGTGTGTATGTATGTAAGACGGTAAGTGTGTATGTATGTAAGACGGTAAGTGTGTATGTATGTAAGACGGTAAGTGTGTATGTATGTAAGACGGTAAGTGTGTATGTATGTAAGACGGTAAGTGTGTATGTATGTAAGACGGTAAGTGTGTATGTATGTAAGGACGGTAAGTGTGTATGTATGTAAGACGGTAAGTGTGTATGTATGTAAGACGGTAAGTGTGTATGTATGTAAGACGGTAAGTGTGTATGTATGTAAGACGGTAAGTGTGTATGTATGTAAGGCGGTAAGTGTGTATGTATGTAAGACGGTAAGTGTGTATGTATGTAAGACGGTAATTGTGTATGTATGTAAGACGGTAAGTGTGTATGTATGTAAGACGGTAAGTGTGTATGTATGTAAGACGGTAAGTGTGTATGTATGTAAGACGGTAAGTGTGTATGTATGTAAGACGGTAAGTGTGTATGTATGTAAGACGGTAAGTGTGTGTGTATGTAAGACGGTAAGTGTGTATGTATGTAAGACGGTAAGTGTGTATGTATGTAAGACGGTAAGTGTGTATGTATGTAAGACGGTAAGTGTGTATGTATGTAAGACGGTAAGTGTGTATGTATGTAAGACGGTAAGTGTGTATGTATGTAAGACGGTAAGTGTGTATGTATGTAAGACGGTAAGTGTGTATGTATGTAAGACGGTAAGTGTGTATGTATGTAAGACGGTAAGTGTGTATGTATGTAAGACGGTAAGTGTGTATGTATGTAAGACGGTAATGTATGTATGTAAGACGGTAAGTGTGTATGTATGTAAGACGGTAAGTGTGTATGTATGTAAGACGGTAAGTGTGTATGTATGTAAGACGGTAAGTGTGTATGTATGTAAGACGGTAAGTGTGTATGTATGTAAGACGGTAAGTGTGTATGTATGTAAGACGGTAAGTGTGTATGTATGTAAGACGGTAAGTGTGTATGTATGTAAGACGGTAAGTGTGTATGTATGTAAGACGGTAAGTGTGTATGTATGTAAGACGGTAAGTGTGTATGTATGTAAGACGGTAAGTGTGTATGTATGTAAGACGGTAAGTGTGTATGTATGTAAGACGGTAAGTGTGTATGTATGTAAGACGGTAAGTGTGTATGTATGTAAGACGGTAAGTGTGTATGTATGTAAGACGGTAAGTGTGTATGTATGTAAGACGGTAAGTGTGTATGTATGTAAGACGGTAAGTGTGTATGTATGTAAGACGGTAAGTGTGTATGTATGTAAGACGGTAAGTGTGTATGTATGTAAGACGGTAAGTGTGTATGTATGTAAGACGGTAAGTGTGTATGTATGTAAGACGGTAAGTGTGTATGTATGTAAGACGGTAAGTGTGTATGTATGTAAGACGGTAAGTGTGTATGTATGTAAGACGGTAAGTGTGTATGTATGTAAGACGGTAAGTGTGTATGTATGTAAGACGGTAAGTGTGTATGTATGTAAGACGGTAAGTGTGTATGTATGTAAGACGGTAAGTGTGTATGTATGTAAGACGGTAAGTGTGTATGTATGTAAGACGGTAAGTGTGTATGTATGTAAGACGGTAAGTGTGTATGTATGTAAGACGGTAAGTGTGTATGTATGTAAGACGGTAAGTGTGTATGTATGTAAGACGGTAAGTGTGTATGTATGTAAGACGGTAAGTGTGTATGTATGTAAGACGGTAAGTGTGTATGTATGTAAGACGGTAAGTGTGTATGTATGTAAGACGGTAAGTGTGTATGTATGTAAGACGGTAAGTGTGTATGTATGTAAGACGGTAAGTGTGTATGTATGTAAGACGGTAAGTGTGTATGTATGTAAGACGGTAAGTGTGTATGTATGTAAGACGGTAAGTGTGTATGTATGTAAGACGGTAAGTGTGTATGTATGTAAGACGGTAAGTGTGTATGTATGTAAGACGGTAAGTGTGTATGTATGTAAGACGGTAAGTGTGTATGTATGTAAGACGGTAAGTGTGTATGTATGTAAGACGGTAAGTGTGTATGTATGTAAGACGGTAAGTGTGTATGTATGTAAGACGGTAAGTGTGTATGTATGTAAGACGGTAAGTGTGTATGTATGTAAGACGGTAAGTGTGTATGTATGTAAGACGGTAAGTGTGTATGTATGTAAGACGGTAAGTGTGTATGTATGTAAGACGGTAAGTGTGTATGTATGTAAGACGGTAAGTGTGTATGTATGTAAGACGGTAAGTGTGTATGTATGTAAGACGGTAAGTGTGTATGTATGTAAGACGGTAAGTGTGTATGTATGTAAGACGGTAAGTGTGTATGTATGTAAGACGGTAAGTGTGTATGTATGTAAGACGGTAAGTGTGTATGTATGTAAGACGGTAAGTGTGTATGTATGTAAGACGGTAAGTGTGTATGTATGTAAGACGGTAAGTGTGTATGTATGTAAGACGGTAAGTGTGTATGTATGTAAGACGGTAAGTGTGTATGTATGTAAGACGGTAAGTGTGTATGTATGTAAGACGGTAAGTGTGTATGTATGTAAGACGGTAAGTGTGTATGTATGTAAGACGGTAAGTGTGTATGTATGTAAGACGGTAAGTGTGTATGTATGTAAGACGGTAAGTGTGTATGTATGTAAGACGGTAAGTGTGTATGTATGTAAGACGGTAAGTGTGTATGTATGTAAGACGGTAAGTGTGTATGTATGTAAGACGGTAAGTGTGTATGTATGTAAGACGGTAAGTGTGTATGTATGTAAGACGGTAAGTGTGTATGTATGTAAGACGGTAAGTGTGTATGTATGTAAGACGGTAAGTGTGTATGTATGTAAGACGGTAAGTGTGTATGTATGTAAGACGGTAAGTGTGTATGTATGTAAGACGGTAAGTGTGTATGTATGTAAGACGGTAAGTGTGTATGTATGTAAGACGGTAAGTGTGTATGTATGTAAGACGGTAAGTGTGTATGTATGTAAGACGGTAAGTGTGTATGTATGTAAGACGGTAAGTGTGTATGTATGTAAGACGGTAAGTGTGTATGTATGTAAGACGGTAAGTGTGTATGTATGTAAGACGGTAAGTGTGTATGTATGTAAGACGGTAAGTGTGTATGTATGTAAGACGGTAAGTGTGTATGTATGTAAGACGGTAAGTGTGTATGTATGTAAGACGGTAAGTGTGTATGTATGTAAGACGGTAAGTGTGTATGTATGTAAGACGGTAAGTGTGTATGTATGTAAGACGGTAAGTGTGTATGTATGTAAGACGGTAAGTGTGTATGTATGTAAGACGGTAAGTGTGTATGTATGTAAGACGGTAAGTGTGTATGTATGTAAGACGGTAAGTGTGTATGTATGTAAGACGGTAAGTGTGTATGTATGTAAGACGGTAAGTGTGTATGTATGTAAGACGGTAAGTGTGTATGTATGTAAGACGGTAAGTGTGTATGTATGTAAGACGGTAAGTGTGTATGTATGTAAGACGGTAAGTGTGTATGTATGTAAGACGGTAAGTGTGTATGTATGTAAGACGGTAAGTGTGTATGTATGTAAGACGGTAAGTGTGTATGTATGTAAGACGGTAAGTGTGTATGTATGTAAGACGGTAAGTGTGTATGTATGTAAGACGGTAAGTGTGTATGTATGTAAGACGGTAAGTGTGTATGTATGTAAGACGGTAAGTGTGTATGTATGTAAGACGGTAAGTGTGTATGTATGTAAGACGGTAAGTGTGTATGTATGTAAGACGGTAAGTGTGTATGTATGTAAGACGGTAAGTGTGTATGTATGTAAGACGGTAAGTGTGTATGTATGTAAGACGGTAAGTGTGTATGTATGTAAGACGGTAAGTGTGTATGTATGTAAGACGGTAAGTGTGTATGTATGTAAGACGGTAAGTGTGTATGTATGTAAGACGGTAAGTGTGTATGTATGTAAGACGGTAAGTGTGTATGTATGTAAGACGGTAAGTGTGTATGTATGTAAGACGGTAAGTGTGTATGTATGTAAGACGGTAAGTGTGTATGTATGTAAGACGGTAAGTGTGTATGTATGTAAGACGGTAAGTGTGTATGTATGTAAGACGGTAAGTGTGTATGTATGTAAGACGGTAAGTGTGTATGTATGTAAGACGGTAAGTGTGTATGTATGTAAGACGGTAAGTGTGTATGTATGTAAGACGGTAAGTGTGTATGTATGTAAGACGGTAAGTGTGTATGTATGTAAGACGGTAAGTGTGTATGTATGTAAGACGGTAAGTGTGTATGTATGTAAGACGGTAAGTGTGTATGTATGTAAGACGGTAAGTGTGTATGTATGTAAGACGGTAAGTGTGTATGTATGTAAGACGGTAAGTGTGTATGTATGTAAGACGGTAAGTGTGTATGTATGTAAGACGGTAAGTGTGTATGTATGTAAGACGGTAAGTGTGTATGTATGTAAGACGGTAAGTGTGTATGTATGTAAGACGGTAAGTGTGTATGTATGTAAGACGGTAAGTGTGTATGTATGTAAGACGGTAAGTGTGTATGTATGTAAGACGGTAAGTGTGTATGTATGTAAGACGGTAAGTGTGTATGTATGTAAGACGGTAAGTGTGTATGTATGTAAGACGGTAAGTGTGTATGTATGTAAGACGGTAAGTGTGTATGTATGTAAGACGGTAAGTGTGTATGTATGTAAGACGGTAAGTGTGTATGTATGTAAGACGGTAAGTGTGTATGTATGTAAGACGGTAAGTGTGTATGTATGTAAGACGGTAAGTGTGTATGTATGTAAGACGGTAAGTGTGTATGTATGTAAGACGGTAAGTGTGTATGTATGTAAGACGGTAAGTGTGTATGTATGTAAGACGGTAAGTGTGTATGTATGTAAGACGGTAAGTGTGTATGTATGTAAGACGGTAAGTGTGTATGTATGTAAGACGGTAAGTGTGTATGTATGTAAGACGGTAAGTGTGTATGTATGTAAGACGGTAAGTGTGTATGTATGTAAGACGGTAAGTGTGTATGTATGTAAGACGGTAAGTGTGTATGTATGTAAGACGGTAAGTGTGTATGTATGTAAGACGGTAAGTGTGTATGTATGTAAGACGGTAAGTGTGTATGTATGTAAGACGGTAAGTGTGTATGTATGTAAGACGGTAAGTGTGTATGTATGTAAGACGGTAAGTGTGTATGTATGTAAGACGGTAAGTGTGTATGTATGTAAGACGGTAAGTGTGTATGTATGTAAGACGGTAAGTGTGTATGTATGTAAGACGGTAAGTGTGTATGTATGTAAGACGGTAAGTGTGTATGTATGTAAGACGGTAAGTGTGTATGTATGTAAGACGGTAAGTGTGTATGTATGTAAGACGGTAAGTGTGTATGTATGTAAGACGGTAAGTGTGTATGTATGTAAGACGGTAAGTGTGTATGTATGTAAGACGGTAAGTGTGTATGTATGTAAGACGGTAAGTGTGTATGTATGTAAGACGGTAAGTGTGTATGTATGTAAGACGGTAAGTGTGTATGTATGTAAGACGGTAAGTGTGTATGTATGTAAGACGGTAAGTGTGTATGTATGTAAGACGGTAAGTGTGTATGTATGTAAGACGGTAAGTGTGTATGTATGTAAGACGGTAAGTGTGTATGTATGTAAGACGGTAAGTGTGTATGTATGTAAGACGGTAAGTGTGTATGTATGTAAGACGGTAAGTGTGTATGTATGTAAGACGGTAAGTGTGTATGTATGTAGGACGGTAAGTGTGTATGTATGTAAGACGGTAAGTGTGTATGTATGTAAGACGGTAAGTGTGTATGTATGTAAGACGGTAAGTGTGTATGTATGTAAGACGGTAAGTTGTTTAAGCGTAGTGTATGTATGTAAGACGGTAAGTGTGTATGTATGTAAGACGGTAAGTGTGTATGTATGTAAGACGGTAAGTGTGTATGTATGTAAGACGGTAAGTGTGTATGTATGTAAGACGGTAAGTGTGTATGTATGTAAGACGGTAAGTGTGTATGTATGTAAGACGGTAAGTGTGTATGTATGTAAGACGGTAAGTGTGTATGTATGTAAGACGGTAAGTGTGTATGTATGTAAGACGGTAAGTGTGTATGTATGTAAGACGGTAAGTGTGTATGTATGTAAGACGGTAAGTGTGTATGTATGTAAGACGGTAAGTGTGTATGTATGTAAGACGGTAAGTGTGTATGTATGTAAGACGGTAAGTGTGTATGTATGTAAGACGGTAAGTGTGTATGTATGTAAGACGGTAAGTGTGTATGTATGTAAGACGGTAAGTGTGTATGTATGTAAGACGGTAAGTGTGTATGTATGTAAGACGGTAAGTGTGTATGTATGTAAGACGGTAAGTGTGTATGTATGTAAGACGGTAAGTGTGTATGTATGTAAGACGGTAAGTGTGTATGTATGTAAGACGGTAAGTGTTTATGTATGTAAGACGGTAAGTGTGTATGTATGTAAGACGGTAAGTGTGTATGTATGTAAGACGGTAAGTGTGTATGTATGTAAGACGGTAAGTGTGTATGTATGTAAGACGGTAAGTGTGTATGTATGTAAGACGGTAAGTGTGTATGTATGTAAGACGGTAAGTGTGTATGTATGTAAGACGGTAAGTGTGTAGGGGAGATATGTACAAAATGACATACATGGACAAAACGACATAGTGCCCTTTGCGCGGGAACTGCCAGGTATTCCTTTCTCAAATCGACCGCTAGAGGCGCGGGACGAGGCGTCCGCAATCATGCGAGCGCGTCAGTTCCCCACGCGCACGCGGCTGCGTTTGACGTGGCATAACAGAATTTGTGTATTGGCGAGATTTTTTTGTATGCAGTTCGTATTTACGCAGGTAAGTGTTTTCATCGTATTTCTTGTACATACTTGATGGAGTGCTGTTATTGGAAGTCCATTGTGTCAGCTTATAGTGCGTTTTCGTGTTTATTTCTGTTATAAAATATATATTTTATTGTTGAAAAATGTTATGCTGCTATGGACAAAATGACATAGACTGACTAGGGACAAAATGGCATAGTATGTCATTTTGTCCATACATATGGACAAAATGACATACTACAAGATGGTGATTATAAAACTTTAGGTCCACCGGGTTGTTTGGAAGAAATTGCCTAAGGCAATAAGTCTGCCCTTGCGACTATGAAGTCTCACAAATATTATTATTATTATTTAATTTTGATATTTTGTTCTAGTTTGCGGGAAAATGCCGCGCAACTATCGACGAACATCCACGCGGCAAAATTGGAACGATGAATCAATGGCGAAAGCAATGGATGCTGTCAAGAATAAGAAGATGGGATGGCTTTTGGCTTCTAAAACCTTTGGTGTTCCCCAAGCAACATTGAGACGCCATGCTTTAGGTCATAATAAGATGCTAAAGCCAAATGCCAAGGGACTGGGGAGATTCAAAACAACTTTTCCCAAGGAAGTTGAACGAAAACTAATCCAGCATTTGAAAAGTCTGGAAACAAGGCTGTTCGGCTTAACATGCAAAGACGTGCAAGAGCTAGCTTACCAGATGGCAGAAAATTATGGATTCGAAAATTCATTCAACAAAGAGAAGAGACTAGCCGGTCAAGAATGGTTATCTGGGTTCCGGAAAAGAAACCCCGATATAAAACTACGAAAACCAGAGCCGACATCTGCAGCTAGAGTGCAAGCTTTTAATAAGCCTCAAATTCAGCGGTTCTTCAATAAACTGCAGGAGATTCAAGAGAAGGAAAATATTCCTCCATCAAGAATATATAACGTTGATGAATCGGCACTATCAACTGTGCAAAAACCACAAAAAATATTTGCCACAGCTGGAAGGAAGCAAGTAGGTGCTATAACCAGCGCGGAACGAGGATCCAACGTCAGTTGTTTGCTGCATGAACTACGTCCCACCCTGTCTCATATTTCCACGTAAAAAATATGAAGAAAGAACTAACAGATGGTGCACCTACTGGAACATTAGGTATAGCACAAGAAACAGGGTGGATGACAACAAACGTGTTCTGCACTTGGTTAACCCATTTTCAGTCATATGTCAAGGCATCCATCGAAGACAAAGTGCTCCTGTTCGTCGACGGTCATGCCAGCCATAAAGGAATAGACCGCCTAACGTATTGCAAAGAGAATGGAATCATCTTAGTCTGTTTTCCTCCACATTGCACGCATAGGATTCAGCCGTTGGACGTGACCTTTTACGGACCGCTTAAAACTTATTTCAATCAAGAAATCACAAAATGGTTGAAATCTCATCCTGGTAGAGTCGTCACACATCTTCAAATCGGTGCCCTCTTTAACGGCGCGTATGGAAAAACTGCAACTGTTGAAGTTGCTTGCAAAGGATTCGAAAAAACTGGCATTTGGCCACTCAACCCGGACATATTCCCAGATTATATCTTCGCACCTGCTGAAACTACCAATATACCTGCTGAAATTGAAGAGATGAACATAGAAGACGATAATGTTCCAGTAGGGCGTCAACAACGAACATCATCTGAAGAACCGCGCACATCAGTACAAAGTTCTCCAGCTAAAGAATCTAGCTCAGCCATTCCTGGGCCGTCCACTATACCGGATGTCTCAAATATTAATATTGAGGTATTATCACCACTACCGAAAGGAAAATTCTTTAGTGGTCAAGGAAAAAGGAAGACAAGGAAACGCGTAACGGAAGTTGTCTTAACATCTACACCAAATATGGAAGAAGTCAAAAGAAAGTCAAATCCTACACCTGTGAGAGAAAACAGAAAGGTACAGAAGGTAACGAAGTTCTTAAACCTCAGTTCAGACAGTGAGGAACTGTTTCCTTCGCTAGAAGACGAGAATGACGATGACGCCGCCTGCATATACTGCAACGACTTATTCTCTCGATCCAAACCAGGAGAGTTGAAATGCATGGCCTGTGCACGTTGGGCTCACAGCTCATGTGCTGATGTGCCGAAAAAAACTTAAATATGTGTGTGTGAACTGTGTACCTAGGTGAAGTATTGTGATTTAATTGAAATACATTTTTTTTCTTGCCTATGTCATTTTGTCCCTATTTGGTATGTCGTTTTACCCATACCACTTTAAAAATATTGTTCCGACAAATTTGGTTATTTTCTGTCTTAACTTTTTAAACTGTAGTTTTAAGTGGGAAATGATTACACTTTTGAGTTCCTAACTAAGCAATGATTGTACAATTACATGAATATGTGTAATTTGTATCTTAATTTCCGAATTATAATTCTAAAACTAAACAGTATGTCATTTTGTACATATCTCCCCTATGTATGTAAGACGGTAAGTGTGTATGTATGTAAGACGGTAAGTGTGTATGTATGTAAGACGGTAAGTGTGTATGTACGTAAGACGGTAAGTGTGTATGTATGTAAGACGGTAAGTGTGTATGTATGTAAGACGGTAAGTGTGTATGTATGTAAGACGGTAAGTGTGTATGTACGTAAGACGGTAAGTGTGTATGTATGTAAGACGGTAAGTGTGTATGTATGTAAGACGGTAAGTGTGTATGTATGTAAGACGGTAAGTGTGTATGTATGTAAGACGGTAAGTGTGTATGTATGTAAGACGGTAAGTGTGTATGTATGTAAGACGGTAAGTGTGTATGTATGTAAGGCGGTAAGTGTGTATGTATGTAGGACGGTAAGTGTGTATGTATGTAAGACGGTAAGTGTGTATGTATGTAAGACGGTAAGTGTGTATGTATGTAAGACGGTAAGTGTGTATGTATGTAAGACGGTAAGTGTGTATGTATGTAAGGCGGTAAGTGTGTATGTATGTAAGACGGTAAGTGTGTATGTATGTAAGACGGTAAGTGTGTATGTATGTAAGACGGTAAGTGTGTATGTATGTAAGACGGTAAGTGTGTATGTATGTAAGACGGTAAGTGTGTATGTATGTAAGACGGTAAGTGTGTATGTATGTAAGACGGTAAGTGTGTATGTATGTAAGACGGTAAGTGTGTATGTGTGTAAGACGGTAAGTGTGTATGTATGTAAGACGGTAAGTGTGTATGTATGTAAGACGGTAAGTGTGTATGTATGTAAGACGGTAAGTGTGTATGTATGTAAGACGGTAAGTGTGTATGTATTTAAGACGGTAAGTGTGTATGTATGTAAGACGGCAAGTGTGTATGTATGTAAGACGGTAAGTGTGTATGTATGTAAGACGGTAAGTCTGTATGTATGTAAGACGGTAAGTGTGTATGTATGTAAGACGGTAAGTGTGTATGTATGTAAGACGGTAAGTGTGTATGTATGTAAGACGGTAAGTGTGTATGTATGTAAGACGGTAAGTGTGTATGTATGTAAGACGGTAAGTGTGTATGTATGTAAGACGGTAAGTGTGTATGTATGTAAGACGGTAAGTGTGTATGTATGTAAGACGGTAAGTGTGTATGTATGTAAGACGGTAAGTGTGTATGTATGTAAGACGGTAAGTGTGTATGTATGTAAGACGGTAAGTGTGTATGTATGTAAGACGGTAAGTGTGTATGTATGTAAGACGGTAAGTGTGTATGTATGTAAGACGGTAAGTGTGTATGTATGTAAGACGGTAAGTGTGTATGTATGTAAGACGGTAAGTGTGTATGTATGTAAGACGGTAAGTGTGTATGTATGTAAGACGGTAAGTGTGTATGTATGTAAGACGGTAAGTGTGTATGTATGTAAGACGGTAAGTGTGTATGTATGTAAGACGGTAAGTGTGTATGTATGTAAGACGGTAAGTGTGTATGTATGTAAGACGGTAAGTGTGTATGTATGTAAGACGGTAAGTGTGTATGTATGTAAGACGGTAAGTGTGTATGTATGTAAGACGGTAAGTGTGTATGTATGTAAGACGGTAAGTGTGTATGTATGTAAGACGGTAAGTGTGTATGTATGTAAGACGGTAAGTGTGTATGTATGTAAGACGGTAAGTGTGTATGTATGTAAGACGGTAAGTGTGTATGTATGTAAGACGGTAAGTGTGTATGTATGTAAGACGGTAAGTGTGTATGTATGTAAGACGGTAAGTGTGTATGTATGTAAGACGGTAAGTGTGTATGTATGTAAGACGGTAAGTGTGTATGTATGTAAGACGGTAAGTGTGTATGTATGTAAGACGGTAAGTGTGTATGTATGTAAGACGGTAAGTGTGTATGTATGTAAGACGGTAAGTGTGTATGTATGTAAGACGGTAAGTGTGTATGTATGTAAGACGGTAAGTGTGTATGTATGTAAGACGGTAAGTGTGTATGTATGTAAGACGGTAAGTGTGTATGTATGTAAGACGGTAAGTGTGTATGTATGTAAGACGGTAAGTGTGTATGTATGTAAGACGGTAAGTGTGTATGTATGTAAGACGGTAAGTGTGTATGTATGTAAGACGGTAAGTGTGTATGTATGTAAGACGGTAAGTGTGTATGTATGTAAGACGGTAAGTGTGTATGTATGTAAGACGGTAAGTGTGTATGTATGTAAGACGGTAAGTGTGTATGTATGTAAGACGGTAAGTGTGTATGTATGTAAGACGGTAAGTGTGTATGTATGTAAGACGGTAAGTGTGTATGTATGTAAGACGGTAAGTGTGTATGTATGTAAGACGGTAAGTGTGTATGTATGTAAGACGGTAAGTGTGTATGTATGTAAGACGGTAAGTGTGTATGTATGTAAGACGGTAAGTGTGTATGTATGTAAGACGGTAAGTGTGTATGTATGTAAGACGGTAAGTGTGTATGTATGTAAGACGGTAAGTGTGTATGTATGTAAGACGGTAAGTGTGTATGTATGTAAGACGGTAAGTGTGTATGTATGTAAGACGGTAAGTGTGTATGTATGTAAGACGGTAAGTGTGTATGTATGTAAGACGGTAAGTGTGTATGTATGTAAGACGGTAAGTGTGTATGTATGTAAGACGGTAAGTGTGTATGTATGTAAGACGGTAAGTGTGTATGTATGTAAGACGGTAAGTGTGTATGTATGTAAGACGGTAAGTGTGTATGTATGTAAGACGGTAAGTGTGTATGTATGTAAGACGGTAAGTGTGTATGTATGTAAGACGGTAAGTGTGTATGTATGTAAGACGGTAAGTGTGTATGTATGTAAGACGGTAAGTGTGTATGTATGTAAGACGGTAAGTGTGTATGTATGTAAGACGGTAAGTGTGTATGTATGTAAGACGGTAAGTGTGTATGTATGTAAGACGGTAAGTGTGTATGTATGTAAGACGGTAAGTGTGTATGTATGTAAGACGGTAAGTGTGTATGTATGTAAGACGGTAAGTGTGTATGTATGTAAGACGGTAAGTGTGTATGTATGTAAGACGGTAAGTGTGTATGTATGTAAGACGGTAAGTGTGTATGTATGTAAGACGGTAAGTGTGTATGTATGTAAGACGGTAAGTGTGTATGTATGTAAGACGGTAAGTGTGTATGTATGTAAGACGGTAAGTGTGTATGTATGTAAGACGGTAAGTGTGTATGTATGTAAGACGGTAAGTGTGTATGTATGTAAGACGGTAAGTGTGTATGTATGTAAGACGGTAAGTGTGTATGTATGTAAGACGGTAAGTGTGTATGTATGTAAGACGGTAAGTGTGTATGTATGTAAGACGGTAAGTGTGTATGTATGTAAGACGGTAAGTGTGTATGTATGTAAGACGGTAAGTGTGTATGTATGTAAGACGGTAAGTGTGTATGTATGTAAGACGGTAAGTGTGTATGTATGTAAGACGGTAAGTGTGTATGTATGTAAGACGGTAAGTGTGTATGTATGTAAGACGGTAAGTGTGTATGTATGTAAGACGGTAAGTGTGTATGTATGTAAGACGGTAAGTGTGTATGTATGTAAGACGGTAAGTGTGTATGTATGTAAGACGGTAAGTGTGTATGTATGTAAGACGGTAAGTGTGTATGTATGTAAGACGGTAAGTGTGTATGTATGTAAGACGGTAAGTGTGTATGTATGTAAGACGGTAAGTGTGTATGTATGTAAGACGGTAAGTGTGTATGTATGTAAGACGGTAAGTGTGTATGTATGTAAGACGGTAAGTGTGTATGTATGTAAGACGGTAAGTGTGTATGTATGTAAGACGGTAAGTGTGTATGTATGTAAGACGGTAAGTGTGTATGTATGTAAGACGGTAAGTGTGTATGTATGTAAGACGGTAAGTGTGTATGTATGTAAGACGGTAAGTGTGTATGTATGTAAGACGGTAAGTGTGTATGTATGTAAGACGGTAAGTGTGTATGTATGTAAGACGGTAAGTGTGTATGTATGTAAGACGGTAAGTGTGTATGTATGTAAGACGGTAAGTGTGTATGTATGTAAGACGGTAAGTGTGTATGTATGTAAGACGGTAAGTGTGTATGTATGTAAGACGGTAAGTGTGTATGTATGTAAGACGGTAAGTGTGTATGTATGTAAGACGGTAAGTGTGTATGTATGTAAGACGGTAAGTGTGTATGTATGTAAGACGGTAAGTGTGTATGTATGTAAGACGGTAAGTGTGTATGTATGTAAGACGGTAAGTGTGTATGTATGTAAGACGGTAAGTGTGTATGTATGTAAGACGGTAAGTGTGTATGTATGTAAGACGGTAAGTGTGTATGTATGTAAGACGGTAAGTGTGTATGTATGTAAGACGGTAAGTGTGTATGTATGTAAGACGGTAAGTGTGTATGTATGTAAGACGGTAAGTGTGTATGTATGTAAGACGGTAAGTGTGTATGTATGTAAGACGGTAAGTGTGTATGTATGTAAGACGGTAAGTGTGTATGTATGTAAGACGGTAAGTGTGTATGTATGTAAGACGGTAAGTGTGTATGTATGTAAGACGGTAAGTGTGTATGTATGTAAGACGGTAAGTGTGTATGTATGTAAGACGGTAAGTGTGTATGTATGTAAGACGGTAAGTGTGTATGTATGTAAGACGGTAAGTGTGTATGTATGTAAGACGGTAAGTGTGTATGTATGTAAGACGGTAAGTGTGTATGTATGTAAGACGGTAAGTGTGTATGTATGTAAGACGGTAAGTGTGTATGTATGTAAGACGGTAAGTGTGTATGTATGTAAGACGGTAAGTGTGTATGTATGTAAGACGGTAAGTGTGTATGTATGTAAGACGGTAAGTGTGTATGTATGTAAGACGGTAAGTGTGTATGTATGTAAGACGGTAAGTGTGTATGTATGTAAGACGGTAAGTGTGTATGTATGTAAGACGGTAAGTGTGTATGTATGTAAGACGGTAAGTGTGTATGTATGTAAGACGGTAAGTGTGTATGTATGTAAGACGGTAAGTGTGTATGTATGTAAGACGGTAAGTGTGTATGTATGTAAGACGGTAAGTGTGTATGTATGTAAGACGGTAAGTGTGTATGTATGTAAGACGGTAAGTGTGTATGTATGTAAGACGGTAAGTGTGTATGTATGTAAGACGGTAAGTGTGTATGTATGTAAGACGGTAAGTGTGTATGTATGTAAGACGGTAAGTGTGTATGTATGTAAGACGGTAAGTGTGTATGTATGTAAGACGGTAAGTGTGTATGTATGTAAGACGGTAAGTGTGTATGTATGTAAGACGGTAAGTGTGTATGTATGTAAGACGGTAAGTGTGTATGTATGTAAGACGGTAAGTGTGTATGTATGTAAGACGGTAAGTGTGTATGTATGTAAGACGGTAAGTGTGTATGTATGTAAGACGGTAAGTGTGTATGTATGTAAGACGGTAAGTGTGTATGTATGTAAGACGGTAAGTGTGTATGTATGTAAGACGGTAAGTGTGTATGTATGTAAGACGGTAAGTGTGTATGTATGTAAGACGGTAAGTGTGTATGTATGTAAGACGGTAAGTGTGTATGTATGTAAGACGGTAAGTGTGTATGTATGTAAGACGGTAAGTGTGTATGTATGTAAGACGGTAAGTGTGTATGTATGTAAGACGGTAAGTGTGTATGTATGTAAGACGGTAAGTGTGTATGTATGTAAGACGGTAAGTGTGTATGTATGTAAGACGGTAAGTGTGTATGTATGTAAGACGGTAAGTGTGTATGTATGTAAGACGGTAAGTGTGTATGTATGTAAGACGGTAAGTGTGTATGTATGTAAGACGGTAAGTGTGTATGTATGTAAGACGGTAAGTGTGTATGTATGTAAGACGGTAAGTGTGTATGTATGTAAGACGGTAAGTGTGTATGTATGTAAGACGGTAAGTGTGTATGTATGTAAGACGGTAAGTGTGTATGTATGTAAGACGGTAAGTGTGTATGTATGTAAGACGGTAAGTGTGTATGTATGTAAGACGGTAAGTGTGTATGTATGTAAGACGGTAAGTGTGTATGTATGTAAGACGGTAAGTGTGTATGTATGTAAGACGGTAAGTGTGTATGTATGTAAGACGGTAAGTGTGTATGTATGTAAGACGGTAAGTGTGTATGTATGTAAGACGGTAAGTGTGTATGTATGTAAGACGGTAAGTGTGTATGTATGTAAGACGGTAAGTGTGTATGTATGTAAGACGGTAAGTGTGTATGTATGTAAGACGGTAAGTGTGTATGTATGTAAGACGGTAAGTGTGTATGTATGTAAGACGGTAAGTGTGTATGTATGTAAGACGGTAAGTGTGTATGTATGTAAGACGGTAAGTGTGTATGTATGTAAGACGGTAAGTGTGTATGTATGTAAGACGGTAAGTGTGTATGTATGTAAGACGGTAAGTGTGTATGTATGTAAGACGGTAAGTGTGTATGTATGTAAGACGGTAAGTGTGTATGTATGTAAGACGGTAAGTGTGTATGTATGTAAGACGGTAAGTGTGTATGTATGTAAGACGGTAAGTGTGTATGTATGTAAGACGGTAAGTGTGTATGTATGTAAGACGGTAAGTGTGTATGTATGTAAGACGGTAAGTGTGTATGTATGTAAGACGGTAAGTGTGTATGTATGTAAGACGGTAAGTGTGTATGTATGTAAGACGGTAAGTGTGTATGTATGTAAGACGGTAAGTGTGTATGTATGTAAGACGGTAAGTGTGTATGTATGTAAGACGGTAAGTGTGTATGTATGTAAGACGGTAAGTGTGTATGTATGTAAGACGGTAAGTGTGTATGTATGTAAGACGGTAAGTGTGTATGTATGTAAGACGGTAAGTGTGTATGTATGTAAGACGGTAAGTGTGTATGTATGTAAGACGGTAAGTGTGTATGTATGTAAGACGGTAAGTGTGTATGTATGTAAGACGGTAAGTGTGTATGTATGTAAGACGGTAAGTGTGTATGTATGTAAGACGGTAAGTGTGTATGTATGTAAGACGGTAAGTGTGTATGTATGTAAGACGGTAAGTGTGTATGTATGTAAGACGGTAAGTGTGTATGTATGTAAGACGGTAAGTGTGTATGTATGTAAGACGGTAAGTGTGTATGTATGTAAGACGGTAAGTGTGTATGTATGTAAGACGGTAAGTGTGTATGTATGTAAGACGGTAAGTGTGTATGTATGTAAGACGGTAAGTGTGTATGTATGTAAGACGGTAAGTGTGTATGTATGTAAGACGGTAAGTGTGTATGTATGTAAGACGGTAAGTGTGTATGTATGTAAGACGGTAAGTGTGTATGTATGTAAGACGGTAAGTGTGTATGTATGTAAGACGGTAAGTGTGTATGTATGTAAGACGGTAAGTGTGTATGTATGTAAGACGGTAAGTGTGTATGTATGTAAGACGGTAAGTGTGTATGTATGTAAGACGGTAAGTGTGTATGTATGTAAGACGGTAAGTGTGTATGTATGTAAGACGGTAAGTGTGTATGTATGTAAGACGGTAAGTGTGTATGTATGTAAGACGGTAAGTGTGTATGTATGTAAGACGGTAAGTGTGTATGTATGTAAGACGGTAAGTGTGTATGTATGTAAGACGGTAAGTGTGTATGTATGTAAGACGGTAAGTGTGTATGTATGTAAGACGGTAAGTGTGTATGTATGTAAGACGGTAAGTGTGTATGTATGTAAGACGGTAAGTGTGTATGTATGTAAGACGGTAAGTGTGTATGTATGTAAGACGGTAAGTGTGTATGTATGTAAGACGGTAAGTGTGTATGTATGTAAGACGGTAAGTGTGTATGTATGTAAGACGGTAAGTGTGTATGTATGTAAGACGGTAAGTGTGTATGTATGTAAGACGGTAAGTGTGTATGTATGTAAGACGGTAAGTGTGTATGTATGTAAGACGGTAAGTGTGTATGTATGTAAGACGGTAAGTGTGTATGTATGTAAGACGGTAAGTGTGTATGTATGTAAGACGGTAAGTGTGTATGTATGTAAGACGGTAAGTGTGTATGTATGTAAGACGGTAAGTGTGTATGTATGTAAGACGGTAAGTGTGTATGTATGTAAGACGGTAAGTGTGTATGTATGTAAGACGGTAAGTGTGTATGTATGTAAGACGGTAAGTGTGTATGTATGTAAGACGGTAAGTGTGTATGTATGTAAGACGGTAAGTGTGTATGTATGTAAGACGGTAAGTGTGTATGTATGTAAGACGGTAAGTGTGTATGTATGTAAGACGGTAAGTGTGTATGTATGTAAGACGGTAAGTGTGTATGTATGTAAGACGGTAAGTGTGTATGTATGTAAGACGGTAAGTGTGTATGTATGTAAGACGGTAAGTGTGTATGTATGTAAGACGGTAAGTGTGTATGTATGTAAGACGGTAAGTGTGTATGTATGTAAGACGGTAAGTGTGTATGTATGTAAGACGGTAAGTGTGTATGTATGTAAGACGGTAAGTGTGTATGTATGTAAGACGGTAAGTGTGTATGTATGTAAGACGGTAAGTGTGTATGTATGTAAGACGGTAAGTGTGTATGTATGTAAGACGGTAAGTGTGTATGTATGTAAGACGGTAAGTGTGTATGTATGTAAGACGGTAAGTGTGTATGTATGTAAGACGGTAAGTGTGTATGTATGTAAGACGGTAAGTGTGTATGTATGTAAGACGGTAAGTGTGTATGTATGTAAGACGGTAAGTGTGTATGTATGTAAGACGGTAAGTGTGTATGTATGTAAGACGGTAAGTGTGTATGTATGTAAGACGGTAAGTGTGTATGTATGTAAGACGGTAAGTGTGTATGTATGTAAGACGGTAAGTGTGTATGTATGTAAGACGGTAAGTGTGTATGTATGTAAGACGGTAAGTGTGTATGTATGTAAGACGGTAAGTGTGTATGTATGTAAGACGGTAAGTGTGTATGTATGTAAGACGGTAAGTGTGTATGTATGTAAGACGGTAAGTGTGTATGTATGTAAGACGGTAAGTGTGTATGTATGTAAGACGGTAAGTGTGTATGTATGTAAGACGGTAAGTGTGTATGTATGTAAGACGGTAAGTGTGTATGTATGTAAGACGGTAAGTGTGTATGTATGTAAGACGGTAAGTGTGTATGTATGTAAGACGGTAAGTGTGTATGTATGTAAGACGGTAAGTGTGTATGTATGTAAGACGGTAAGTGTGTATGTATGTAAGACGGTAAGTGTGTATGTATGTAAGACGGTAAGTGTGTATGTATGTAAGACGGTAAGTGTGTATGTATGTAAGACGGTAAGTGTGTATGTATGTAAGACGGTAAGTGTGTATGTATGTAAGACGGTAAGTGTGTATGTATGTAAGACGGTAAGTGTGTATGTATGTAAGACGGTAAGTGTGTATGTATGTAAGACGGTAAGTGTGTATGTATGTAAGACGGTAAGTGTGTATGTATGTAAGACGGTAAGTGTGTATGTATGTAAGACGGTAAGTGTGTATGTATGTAAGACGGTAAGTGTGTATGTATGTAAGACGGTAAGTGTGTATGTATGTAAGACGGTAAGTGTGTATGTATGTAAGACGGTAAGTGTGTATGTATGTAAGACGGTAAGTGTGTATGTATGTAAGACGGTAAGTGTGTATGTATGTAAGACGGTAAGTGTGTATGTATGTAAGACGGTAAGTGTGTATGTATGTAAGACGGTAAGTGTGTATGTATGTAAGACGGTAAGTGTGTATGTATGTAAGACGGTAAGTGTGTATGTATGTAAGACGGTAAGTGTGTATGTATGTAAGACGGTAAGTGTGTATGTATGTAAGACGGTAAGTGTGTATGTATGTAAGACGGTAAGTGTGTATGTATGTAAGACGGTAAGTGTGTATGTATGTAAGACGGTAAGTGTGTATGTATGTAAGACGGTAAGTGTGTATGTATGTAAGACGGTAAGTGTGTATGTATGTAAGACGGTAAGTGTGTATGTATGTAAGACGGTAAGTGTGTATGTATGTAAGACGGTAAGTGTGTATGTATGTAAGACGGTAAGTGTGTATGTATGTAAGACGGTAAGTGTGTATGTATGTAAGACGGTAAGTGTGTATGTATGTAAGACGGTAAGTGTGTATGTATGTAAGACGGTAAGTGTGTATGTATGTAAGACGGTAAGTGTGTATGTATGTAAGACGGTAAGTGTGTATGTATGTAAGACGGTAAGTGTGTATGTATGTAAGACGGTAAGTGTGTATGTATGTAAGACGGTAAGTGTGTATGTATGTAAGACGGTAAGTGTGTATGTATGTAAGACGGTAAGTGTGTATGTATGTAAGACGGTAAGTGTGTATGTATGTAAGACGGTAAGTGTGTATGTATGTAAGACGGTAAGTGTGTAGTATGTATGTAAGACGGTAAGTGTGTATGTATGTAAGACGGTAAGTGTGTATGTATGTAAGACGGTAAGTGTGTATGTATGTAAGACGGTAAGTGTGTATGTATGTAAGACGGTAAGTGTGTATGTATGTAAGACGGTAAGTGTGTATGTATGTAAGACGGTAAGTGTGTATGTATGTAAGACGGTAAGTGTGTATGTATGTAAGACGGTAAGTGTGTATGTATGTAAGACGGTAAGTGTGTATGTATGTAAGACGGTAAGTGTGTATGTATGTAAGACGGTAAGTGTGTATGTATGTAAGACGGTAAGTGTGTATGTATGTAAGACGGTAAGTGTGTATGTATGTAAGACGGTAAGTGTGTATGTATGTAAGACGGTAAGTGTGTATGTATGTAAGACGGTAAGTGTGTATGTATGTAAGACGGTAAGTGTGTATGTATGTAAGACGGTAAGTGTGTATGTATGTAAGACGGTAAGTGTGTATGTATGTAAGACGGTAAGTGTGTATGTATGTAAGACGGTAAGTGTGTATGTATGTAAGACGGTAAGTGTGTATGTATGTAAGACGGTAAGTGTGTATGTATGTAAGACGGTAAGTGTGTATGTATGTAAGACGGTAAGTGTGTATGTATGTAAGACGGTAAGTGTGTATGTATGTAAGACGGTAAGTGTGTATGTATGTAAGACGGTAAGTGTGTATGTATGTAAGACGGTAAGTGTGTATGTATGTAAGACGGTAAGTGTGTATGTATGTAAGACGGTAAGTGTGTATGTATGTAAGACGGTAAGTGTGTATGTATGTAAGACGGTAAGTGTGTATGTATGTAAGACGGTAAGTGTGTATGTATGTAAGACGGTAAGTGTGTATGTATGTAAGACGGTAAGTGTGTATGTATGTAAGACGGTAAGTGTGTATGTATGTAAGACGGTAAGTGTGTATGTATGTAAGACGGTAAGTGTGTATGTATGTAAGACGGTAAGTGTGTATGTATGTAAGACGGTAAGTGTGTATGTATGTAAGACGGTAAGTGTGTATGTATGTAAGACGGTAAGTGTGTATGTATGTAAGACGGTAAGTGTGTATGTATGTAAGACGGTAAGTGTGTATGTATGTAAGACGGTAAGTGTGTATGTATGTAAGACGGTAAGTGTGTATGTATGTAAGACGGTAAGTGTGTATGTATGTAAGACGGTAAGTGTGTATGTATGTAAGACGGTAAGTGTGTATGTATGTAAGACGGTAAGTGTGTATGTATGTAAGACGGTAAGTGTGTATGTATGTAAGACGGTAAGTGTGTATGTATGTAAGACGGTAAGTGTGTATGTATGTAAGACGGTAAGTGTGTATGTATGTAAGACGGTAAGTGTGTATGTATGTAAGACGGTAAGTGTGTATGTATGTAAGACGGTAAGTGTGTATGTATGTAAGACGGTAAGTGTGTATGTATGTAAGACGGTAAGTGTGTATGTATGTAAGACGGTAAGTGTGTATGTATGTAAGACGGTAAGTGTGTATGTATGTAAGACGGTAAGTGTGTATGTATGTAAGACGGTAAGTGTGTATGTATGTAAGACGGTAAGTGTGTATGTATGTAAGACGGTAAGTGTGTATGTATGTAAGACGGTAAGTGTGTATGTATGTAAGACGGTAAGTGTGTATGTATGTAAGACGGTAAGTGTGTATGTATGTAAGACGGTAAGTGTGTATGTATGTAAGACGGTAAGTGTGTATGTATGTAAGACGGTAAGTGTGTATGTATGTAAGACGGTAAGTGTGTATGTATGTAAGACGGTAAGTGTGTATGTATGTAAGACGGTAAGTGTGTATGTATGTAAGACGGTAAGTGTGTATGTATGTAAGACGGTAAGTGTGTATGTATGTAAGACGGTAAGTGTGTATGTATGTAAGACGGTAAGTGTGTATGTATGTAAGACGGTAAGTGTGTATGTATGTAAGACGGTAAGTGTGTATGTATGTAAGACGGTAAGTGTGTATGTATGTAAGACGGTAAGTGTGTATGTATGTAAGACGGTAAGTGTGTATGTATGTAAGACGGTAAGTGTGTATGTATGTAAGACGGTAAGTGTGTATGTATGTAAGACGGTAAGTGTGTATGTATGTAAGACGGTAAGTGTGTATGTATGTAAGACGGTAAGTGTGTATGTATGTAAGACGGTAAGTGTGTATGTATGTAAGACGGTAAGTGTGTATGTATGTAAGACGGTAAGTGTGTATGTATGTAAGACGGTAAGTGTGTATGTATGTAAGACGGTAAGTGTGTATGTATGTAAGACGGTAAGTGTGTATGTATGTAAGACGGTAAGTGTGTATGTATGTAAGACGGTAAGTGTGTATGTATGTAAGACGGTAAGTGTGTATGTATGTAAGACGGTAAGTGTGTATGTATGTAAGACGGTAAGTGTGTATGTATGTAAGACGGTAAGTGTGTATGTATGTAAGACGGTAAGTGTGTATGTATGTAAGACGGTAAGTGTGTATGTATGTAAGACGGTAAGTGTGTATGTATGTAAGACGGTAAGTGTGTATGTATGTAAGACGGTAAGTGTGTATGTATGTAAGACGGTAAGTGTGTATGTATGTAAGACGGTAAGTGTGTATGTATGTAAGACGGTAAGTGTGTATGTATGTAAGACGGTAAGTGTGTATGTATGTAAGACGGTAAGTGTGTATGTATGTAAGACGGTAAGTGTGTATGTATGTAAGACGGTAAGTGTGTATGTATGTAAGACGGTAAGTGTGTATGTATGTAAGACGGTAAGTGTGTATGTATGTAAGACGGTAAGTGTGTATGTATGTAAGACGGTAAGTGTGTATGTATGTAAGACGGTAAGTGTGTATGTATGTAAGACGGTAAGTGTGTATGTATGTAAGACGGTAAGTGTGTATGTATGTAAGACGGTAAGTGTGTATGTATGTAAGACGGTAAGTGTGTATGTATGTAAGACGGTAAGTGTGTATGTATGTAAGACGGTAAGTGTGTATGTATGTAAGACGGTAAGTGTGTATGTATGTAAGACGGTAAGTGTGTATGTATGTAAGACGGTAAGTGTGTATGTATGTAAGACGGTAAGTGTGTATGTATGTAAGACGGTAAGTGTGTATGTATGTAAGACGGTAAGTGTGTATGTATGTAAGACGGTAAGTGTGTATGTATGTAAGACGGTAAGTGTGTATGTATGTAAGACGGTAAGTGTGTATGTATGTAAGACGGTAAGTGTGTATGTATGTAAGACGGTAAGTGTGTATGTATGTAAGACGGTAAGTGTATATGTATGTAAGACTTTAAGTGTGTATGTATGTAAGACGGTAAGTGTGTATGTATGTAAGACGGTAAGTGTGTATGTATGTAAGACGGTAAGTGTGTATGTATGTAAGACGGTAAGTGTGTATGTATGTAAGACGGTAAGTGTGTATGTATGTAAGACGGTAAGTGTGTATGTATGTAAGACGGTAAGTGTGTATGTATGTAAGACGGTAAGTGTGTATGTATGTAAGACGGTAAGTGTGTATGTATGTAAGATGGTAAGTGTGTATGTATGTAAGACGGTAAGTGTGTATGTATGTAAGACGGTAAGTGTGTATGTATGTAAGACGGTAAGTGTGTATGTATGTAAGACGGTAAGTGTGTATGTATGTAAGACGGTAAGTGTGTATGTATGTAAGATGGTAAGTGTGTATGTATGTAAGACGGTAAGTGTGTATGTATGTAAGACGGTAAGTGTGTATGTATGTAAGACGGTAAGTGTGTATGTATGTAGGACGGTAAGTGTGTATGTATGTAAGACGGTAAGTGTGTATGTATGTAAGACGGTAAGTGTGTATGTATGTAAGACGGTAAGTGTGTATGTATGTAAGACGGTAAGTGTGTATGTATGTAAGACGGTAAGTGTGTATGTATGTAAGATGGTAAGTGTGTATGTATGTAAGACGGTAAGTGTGTATGTATGTAAGACGGTAAGTGTGTATGTATGTAAGACGGTAAGTGTGTATGTATGTAGGACGGTAAGTGTGTATGTATGTAAGACGGTAAGTGTGTATGTATGTAAGACGGTAAGTGTGTATGTATGTAAGACGGTAAGTGTGTATGTATGTAAGACGGTAAGTGTGTATGTATGTAAGACGGTAAGTGTGTATGTATGTAAGACGGTAAGTGTGTATGTATGTAAGACGGTAAGTGTGTATGTATGTAAGACGGTAAGTGTATATGTATGTAAGACTTTAAGTGTGTATGTATGTAAGACGGTAAGTGTGTATGTATGTAAGACGGTAAGTGTGTATGTATGTAAGACGGTAAGTGTGTATGTATGTAAGACGGTAAGTGTGTATGTATGTAAGACGGTAAGTGTGTATGTATGTAAGACGGTAAGTGTGTATGTATGTAAGACGGTAAGTGTGTATGTATGTAAGACGGTAAGTGTGTATGTATGTAAGACGGTAAGTGTGTATGTATGTAAGATGGTAAGTGTGTATGTATGTAAGACGGTAAGTGTGTATGTATGTAAGACGGTAAGTGTGTATGTATGTAAGACGGTAAGTGTGTATGTATGTAGGACGGTAAGTGTGTATGTATGTAAGACGGTAAGTGTGTATGTATGTAAGACGGTAAGTGTGTATGTATGTAAGACGGTAAGTGTGTATGTATGTAAGACGGTAAGTGTGTATGTATGTAAGACGGTAAGTGTGTATGTATGTAAGACGGTAAGTGTGTATGTATGTAAGACGGTAAGTGTGTATGTATGTAAGACGGTAAGTGTGTATGTATGTAAGATGGTAAGTGTGTATGTATGTAAGACGGTAAGTGTGTATGTATGTAAGACGTGTATGTATTAAAAAAACAAATTTCCTCAATAGATCGATGAAGACGAATCGTATCGTGTTATGGTCTTTGCCGATATTGGCCGCCTCGATAAGCTCTACAAAATGGCGTTTTTAGATTTTGAAATTTCAAATATTTAAATTATTGTTTTTAAATTTTGAATTGCAATAAAAAACAACATTTTTTCAGGATTTATACTATTAGTAATGACTCAGTAAACGGAATACATTAGCTGAAAAGGTTTAACATTATATAAATATCTTAGATTTAGATTTCAGATAATAATAAGTAATTTTCACACAGAACACTTTAAATGTTTAAATTTTTCAATATGAATATTAAAAAAACAAATTTCCTCAATAGATCGATGAAGACAAATCGTATCGTGTTATGGTCTTTGCCGATATTGGCCGCCTCGATAAGCTCTACAAAATGGCGTTTTTAGATTTTGAAATTTCAAATATTTAAATTATTATTTTTAAATTTTGAATTGCAATAAAAAACAACATTTTTTCAGGATTTATACTATTAGTAATGACTCAGTAAACGGAATACATTAGCTGAAAAGGTTTAACATTATATAAATATCTTAGATTGAGATTTCAGATAATAATAAGTAATTTACACACAGAACACTTAAAATATTTAAATTTTTTAATATGAATATTAAAAAAACAAATTTCCTCAATAGATCGATGAAGACAAATCGTATCGTGTTATGGTCTTTGCCGATATTGGCCGCCTCGATAAGCTCTACAAAATGGCGTTTTTAGATTTTGAAATTTCAAATATTTAAATTATTCTTTTTAAATTTGAATTGCGATAAAAAACAACAGTTTTTCAGGATTTATACTATTAGTAATGACTCAGTAAACGGAATACATTAGCTGAAAAGGTTTCACATTATATAAATATCTTAGATTGAGATTTCAGATATTAATAAGTAATTTACACACAGAACACTTAAAATATTTAAATTTTTCAATATGAATATTAAAAAAACAAATTTCCTCAATAGATCGATGAAGACGAATCGTATCGTGTTATGGTCTTTGCCGATATTGGCCGCCTCGATAAGCTCTACAAAATGGCGTTTTTAGATTTTGAAATTTCAAATATTTAAATTATTCTTTTTAAATTTGAATTGCGATAAAAAACAACAGTTTTTCAGGATTTATACTATTAGTAATGACTCAGTAAACGGAATACATCAGCTGAAAAGGTTTCACATTATATAAATATCTTAGATTGAGATTTCAGATATTAATAAGTAATTTACACACAGAACACTTAAAATATTTAAATTTTTCAATATGAAATGTATGTATGTAATTATGTATGTTTTCAATATGAAATGTTTTCATATGTATGTTTTCAATATGTATGTTTTCAATATGAAATGTTTTCAATATGAATGTGCATGTATGTAAGACGGTAAGTGTGTATGTATGTAAGACGGTAAGTGTGTATGTATGTAAGACGGTAAGTGTGTATGTATGTAAGACGGTAAGTGTGTATGTATGTAAGACGGTAAGTGTGTATGTATGTAAGACGGTAAGTGTGTATGTATGTAAGACGGTAAGTGTGTATATATGTAAGATGGTAAGTGTGTATGTATGTAAGACGGTAAGTGTGTATGTATGTAAGACGGTAAGTGTGTATGTATGTAAGACGGTAAGTGTGTATGTATGTAAGACGGTAAGTGTGTATGTATGAAAGACGGTAAGTGTGTATGTATGTAAGACGGTAAGTGTGTATGTATGTAAGACGGTAAGTGTGTATGTATGTAAGACGGTAAGTGTGTATGTATGTAAGACGGTAAGTGTGTATGTATGTAAGACGGTAAGTGTGTATGTATGTAAGACGGTAAGTGTGTATGTATGTAAGACGGTAAGTGTGTATGTATGTAAGACGGTAAGTGTGTATGTATGTAAGACGGTAAGTGTGTATGTATGTAAGACGGTAAGTGTGTATGTATGTAAGACGGTAAGTGTGTATGTATGTAAGACGGTAAGTGTGTATGTATGTAAGACGGTAAGTGTGTATGTATGTAAGACGTGTATGTATTAAAAAAACAAATTTCCTCAATAGATCGATGAAGACGAATCGTATCGTGTTATGGTCTTTGCCGATATTGGCCGCCTCGATAAGCTCTACAAAATGGCGTTTTTAGATTTTGAAATTTCAAATATTTAAATTATTGTTTTTAAATTTTGAATTGCAATAAAAAACAACATTTTTTCAGGATTTATACTATTAGTAATGACTCAGTAAACGGAATACATTAGCTGAAAAGGTTTAACATTATATAAATATCTTAGATTTAGATTTCAGATAATAATAAGTAATTTTCACACAGAACACTTTAAATGTTTAAATTTTTCAATATGAATATTAAAAAAACAAATTTCCTCAATAGATCGATGAAGACAAATCGTATCGTGTTATGGTCTTTGCCGATATTGGCCGCCTCGATAAGCTCTACAAAATGGCGTTTTTAGATTTTGAAATTTCAAATATTTAAATTATTATTTTTAAATTTTGAATTGCAATAAAAAACAACATTTTTTCAGGATTTATACTATTAGTAATGACTCAGTAAACGGAATACATTAGCTGAAAAGGTTTAACATTATATAAATATCTTAGATTGAGATTTCAGATAATAATAAGTAATTTACACACAGAACACTTAAAATATTTAAATTTTTTAATATGAATATTAAAAAAACAAATTTCCTCAATAGATCGATGAAGACAAATCGTATCGTGTTATGGTCTTTGCCGATATTGGCCGCCTCGATAAGCTCTACAAAATGGCGTTTTTAGATTTTGAAATTTCAAATATTTAAATTATTCTTTTTAAATTTGAATTGCGATAAAAAACAACAGTTTTTCAGGATTTATACTATTAGTAATGACTCAGTAAACGGAATACATTAGCTGAAAAGGTTTCACATTATATAAATATCTTAGATTGAGATTTCAGATATTAATAAGTAATTTACACACAGAACACTTAAAATATTTAAATTTTTCAATATGAATATTAAAAAAACAAATTTCCTCAATAGATCGATGAAGACGAATCGTATCGTGTTATGGTCTTTGCCGATATTGGCCGCCTCGATAAGCTCTACAAAATGGCGTTTTTAGATTTTGAAATTTCAAATATTTAAATTATTCTTTTTAAATTTGAATTGCGATAAAAAACAACAGTTTTTCAGGATTTATACTATTAGTAATGACTCAGTAAACGGAATACATCAGCTGAAAAGGTTTCACATTATATAAATATCTTAGATTGAGATTTCAGATATTAATAAGTAATTTACACACAGAACACTTAAAATATTTAAATTTTTCAATATGAAATGTATGTATGTAATTATGTATGTTTTCAATATGAAATGTTTTCATATGTATGTTTTCAATATGTATGTTTTCAATATGAAATGTTTTCAATATGAATGTGCATGTATGTAAGACGGTAAGTGTGTATGTATGTAAGACGGTAAGTGTGTATGTATGTAAGACGGTAAGTGTGTATGTATGTAAGACGGTAAGTGTGTATGTATGTAAGACGGTAAGTGTGTATGTATGTAAGACGGTAAGTGTGTATGTATGTAAGACGGTAAGTGTGTATATATGTAAGATGGTAAGTGTGTATGTATGTAAGACGGTAAGTGTGTATGTATGTAAGACGGTAAGTGTGTATGTATGTAAGACGGTAAGTGTGTATGTATGTAAGACGGTAAGTGTGTATGTATGAAAGACGGTAAGTGTGTATGTATGTAAGACGGTAAGTGTGTATGTATGTAAGACGGTAAGTGTGTATGTATGTAAGACGGTAAGTGTGTATGTATGTAAGACGGTAAGTGTGTATGTATGTAAGACGGTAAGTGTGTATGTATGTAAGACGGTAAGTGTGTATGTATGTAAGACGGTAAGTGTGTATGTATGTAAGACGGTAAGTGTGTATGTATGTAAGACGGTAAGTGTGTATGTATGTAAGACGGTAAGTGTGTATGTATGTAAGACGGTAAGTGTGTATGTATGTAAGACGGTAAGTGTGTATGTATGTAAGACGGTAAGTGTGTATGTATGTAAGACGTGTATGTATTAAAAAAACAAATTTCCTCAATAGATCGATGAAGACGAATCGTATCGTGTTATGGTCTTTGCCGATATTGGCCGCCTCGATAAGCTCTACAAAATGGCGTTTTTAGATTTTGAAATTTCAAATATTTAAATTATTGTTTTTAAATTTTGAATTGCAATAAAAAACAACATTTTTTCAGGATTTATACTATTAGTAATGACTCAGTAAACGGAATACATTAGCTGAAAAGGTTTAACATTATATAAATATCTTAGATTTAGATTTCAGATAATAATAAGTAATTTTCACACAGAACACTTTAAATGTTTAAATTTTTCAATATGAATATTAAAAAAACAAATTTCCTCAATAGATCGATGAAGACAAATCGTATCGTGTTATGGTCTTTGCCGATATTGGCCGCCTCGATAAGCTCTACAAAATGGCGTTTTTAGATTTTGAAATTTCAAATATTTAAATTATTATTTTTAAATTTTGAATTGCAATAAAAAACAACATTTTTTCAGGATTTATACTATTAGTAATGACTCAGTAAACGGAATACATTAGCTGAAAAGGTTTAACATTATATAAATATCTTAGATTGAGATTTCAGATAATAATAAGTAATTTACACACAGAACACTTAAAATATTTAAATTTTTTAATATGAATATTAAAAAAACAAATTTCCTCAATAGATCGATGAAGACAAATCGTATCGTGTTATGGTCTTTGCCGATATTGGCCGCCTCGATAAGCTCTACAAAATGGCGTTTTTAGATTTTGAAATTTCAAATATTTAAATTATTCTTTTTAAATTTGAATTGCGATAAAAAACAACAGTTTTTCAGGATTTATACTATTAGTAATGACTCAGTAAACGGAATACATTAGCTGAAAAGGTTTCACATTATATAAATATCTTAGATTGAGATTTCAGATATTAATAAGTAATTTACACACAGAACACTTAAAATATTTAAATTTTTCAATATGAATATTAAAAAAACAAATTTCCTCAATAGATCGATGAAGACGAATCGTATCGTGTTATGGTCTTTGCCGATATTGGCCGCCTCGATAAGCTCTACAAAATGGCGTTTTTAGATTTTGAAATTTCAAATATTTAAATTATTCTTTTTAAATTTGAATTGCGATAAAAAACAACAGTTTTTCAGGATTTATACTATTAGTAATGACTCAGTAAACGGAATACATCAGCTGAAAAGGTTTCACATTATATAAATATCTTAGATTGAGATTTCAGATATTAATAAGTAATTTACACACAGAACACTTAAAATATTTAAATTTTTCAATATGAAATGTATGTATGTAATTATGTATGTTTTCAATATGAAATGTTTTCATATGTATGTTTTCAATATGTATGTTTTCAATATGAAATGTTTTCAATATGAATGTGCATGTATGTAAGACGGTAAGTGTGTATGTATGTAAGACGGTAAGTGTGTATGTATGTAAGACGGTAAGTGTGTATGTATGTAAGACGGTAAGTGTGTATGTATGTAAGACGGTAAGTGTGTATGTATGTAAGACGGTAAGTGTGTATGTATGTAAGACGGTAAGTGTGTATATATGTAAGATGGTAAGTGTGTATGTATGTAAGACGGTAAGTGTGTATGTATGTAAGACGGTAAGTGTGTATGTATGTAAGACGGTAAGTGTGTATGTATGTAAGACGGTAAGTGTGTATGTATGAAAGACGGTAAGTGTGTATGTATGTAAGACGGTAAGTGTGTATGTATGTAAGACGGTAAGTGTGTATGTATGTAAGACGGTAAGTGTGTATGTATGTAAGACGGTAAGTGTGTATGTATGTAAGACGGTAAGTGTGTATGTATGTAAGACGGTAAGTGTGTATGTATGTAAGACGGTAAGTGTGTATGTATGTAAGACGGTAAGTGTGTATGTATGTAAGACGGTAAGTGTGTATGTATGTAAGACGGTAAGTGTGTATGTATGTAAGACGGTAAGTGTGTATGTATGTAAGACGGTAAGTGTGTATGTATGTAAGACGGTAAGTGTGTATGTATGTAGGACGGTAAGTGTGTATGTATGTAAGACGGTAAGTGTGTATGTATGTAAGACGGTAAGTGTGTATGTATGTAAGACGGTAAGTGTGTATGTATGTAAGACGGTAAGTGTGTATGTATGTAAGACGGTAAGTGTGTATGTATGTAAGACGGTAAGTGTGTATGTATGTAAGACGGTAAGTGTGTATGTATGTAAGACGGTAAGTGTGTATGTATGTAAGACGGTAAGTGTGTATGTATGTAAGACGTGTATGTATTAAAAAAACAAATTTCCTCAATAGATCGATGAAGACGAATCGTATCGTGTTATGGTCTTTGCCGATATTGGCCGCCTCGATAAGCTCTACAAAATGGCGTTTTTAGATTTTGAAATTTCAAATATTTAAATTATTGTTTTTAAATTTTGAATTGCAATAAAAAACAACATTTTTTCAGGATTTATACTATTAGTAATGACTCAGTAAACGGAATACATTAGCTGAAAAGGTTTAACATTATATAAATATCTTAGATTTAGATTTCAGATAATAATAAGTAATTTTCACACAGAACACTTTAAATGTTTAAATTTTTCAATATGAATATTAAAAAAACAAATTTCCTCAATAGATCGATGAAGACAAATCGTATCGTGTTATGGTCTTTGCCGATATTGGCCGCCTCGATAAGCTCTACAAAATGGCGTTTTTAGATTTTGAAATTTCAAATATTTAAATTATTATTTTTAAATTTTGAATTGCAATAAAAAACAACATTTTTTCAGGATTTATACTATTAGTAATGACTCAGTAAACGGAATACATTAGCTGAAAAGGTTTAACATTATATAAATATCTTAGATTGAGATTTCAGATAATAATAAGTAATTTACACACAGAACACTTAAAATATTTAAATTTTTTAATATGAATATTAAAAAAACAAATTTCCTCAATAGATCGATGAAGACAAATCGTATCGTGTTATGGTCTTTGCCGATATTGGCCGCCTCGATAAGCTCTACAAAATGGCGTTTTTAGATTTTGAAATTTCAAATATTTAAATTATTCTTTTTAAATTTGAATTGCGATAAAAAACAACAGTTTTTCAGGATTTATACTATTAGTAATGACTCAGTAAACGGAATACATTAGCTGAAAAGGTTTCACATTATATAAATATCTTAGATTGAGATTTCAGATATTAATAAGTAATTTACACACAGAACACTTAAAATATTTAAATTTTTCAATATGAATATTAAAAAAACAAATTTCCTCAATAGATCGATGAAGACGAATCGTATCGTGTTATGGTCTTTGCCGATATTGGCCGCCTCGATAAGCTCTACAAAATGGCGTTTTTAGATTTTGAAATTTCAAATATTTAAATTATTCTTTTTAAATTTGAATTGCGATAAAAAACAACAGTTTTTCAGGATTTATACTATTAGTAATGACTCAGTAAACGGAATACATCAGCTGAAAAGGTTTCACATTATATAAATATCTTAGATTGAGATTTCAGATATTAATAAGTAATTTACACACAGAACACTTAAAATATTTAAATTTTTCAATATGAAATGTATGTATGTAATTATGTATGTTTTCAATATGAAATGTTTTCATATGTATGTTTTCAATATGTATGTTTTCAATATGAAATGTTTTCAATATGAATGTGTATGTATGTAAGACGGTAAGTGTGTATGTATGTAAGACGGTAAGTGTGTATGTATGTAAGACGGTAAGTGTGTATGTATGTAAGACGGTAAGTGTGTATGTATGTAAGACGGTAAGTGTGTATGTATGTAAGACGGTAAGTGTGTATGTATGTAAGACGGTAAGTGTGTATGTATGTAAGATGGTAAGTGTGTATGTATGTAAGACGGTAAGTGTGTATGTATGTAAGACGGTAAGTGTGTATGTATGTAAGACGGTAAGTGTGTATGTATGTAAGACGGTAAGTGTGTATGTATGAAAGACGGTAAGTGTGTATGTATGTAAGACGGTAAGTGTGTATGTATGTAAGACGGTAAGTGTGTATGTATGTAAGACGGTAAGTGTGTATGTATGTAAGACGGTAAGTGTGTATGTATGTAAGACGGTAAGTGTGTATGTATGTAAGACGGTAAGTGTGTATGTATGTAAGACGGTAAGTGTGTATGTATGTAAGACGGTAAGTGTGTATGTATGTAAGACGGTAAGTGTGTATGTATGTAAGACGGTAAGTGTGTATGTATGTAAGACGGTAAGTGTGTATGTATGTAAGACGGTAAGTGTGTATGTATGTAAGACGGTAAGTGTGTATGTATGTAAGACGGTAAGTGTGTATGTATGTAAGACGGTAAGTGTGTATGTATGTAAGACGTGTATGTATTAAAAAAACAAATTTCCTCAATAGATCGATGAAGACGAATCGTATCGTGTTATGGTCTTTGCCGATATTGGCCGCCTCGATAAGCTCTACAAAATGGCGTTTTTAGATTTTGAAATTTCAAATATTTAAATTATTGTTTTTAAATTTTGAATTGCAATAAAAAACAACATTTTTTCAGGATTTATACTATTAGTAATGACTCAGTAAACGGAATACATTAGCTGAAAAGGTTTAACATTATATAAATATCTTAGATTTAGATTTCAGATAATAATAAGTAATTTTCACACAGAACACTTTAAATGTTTAAATTTTTCAATATGAATATTAAAAAAACAAATTTCCTCAATAGATCGATGAAGACAAATCGTATCGTGTTATGGTCTTTGCCGATATTGGCCGCCTCGATAAGCTCTACAAAATGGCGTTTTTAGATTTTGAAATTTCAAATATTTAAATTATTATTTTTAAATTTTGAATTGCAATAAAAAACAACATTTTTTCAGGATTTATACTATTAGTAATGACTCAGTAAACGGAATACATTAGCTGAAAAGGTTTAACATTATATAAATATCTTAGATTGAGATTTCAGATAATAATAAGTAATTTACACACAGAACACTTAAAATATTTAAATTTTTTAATATGAATATTAAAAAAACAAATTTCCTCAATAGATCGATGAAGACAAATCGTATCGTGTTATGGTCTTTGCCGATATTGGCCGCCTCGATAAGCTCTACAAAATGGCGTTTTTAGATTTTGAAATTTCAAATATTTAAATTATTCTTTTTAAATTTGAATTGCGATAAAAAACAACAGTTTTTCAGGATTTATACTATTAGTAATGACTCAGTAAACGGAATACATTAGCTGAAAAGGTTTCACATTATATAAATATCTTAGATTGAGATTTCAGATATTAATAAGTAATTTACACACAGAACACTTAAAATATTTAAATTTTTCAATATGAATATTAAAAAAACAAATTTCCTCAATAGATCGATGAAGACGAATCGTATCGTGTTATGGTCTTTGCCGATATTGGCCGCCTCGATAAGCTCTACAAAATGGCGTTTTTAGATTTTGAAATTTCAAATATTTAAATTATTCTTTTTAAATTTGAATTGCGATAAAAAACAACAGTTTTTCAGGATTTATACTATTAGTAATGACTCAGTAAACGGAATACATCAGCTGAAAAGGTTTCACATTATATAAATATCTTAGATTGAGATTTCAGATATTAATAAGTAATTTACACACAGAACACTTAAAATATTTAAATTTTTCAATATGAAATGTATGTATGTAATTATGTATGTTTTCAATATGAAATGTTTTCATATGTATGTTTTCAATATGTATGTTTTCAATATGAAATGTTTTCAATATGAATGTGTATGTATGTAAGACGGTAAGTGTGTATGTATGTAAGACGGTAAGTGTGTATGTATGTAAGACGGTAAGTGTGTATGTATGTAAGACGGTAAGTGTGTATGTATGTAAGACGGTAAGTGTGTATGTATGTAAGACGGTAAGTGTGTATGTATGTAAGACGGTAAGTGTGTATGTATGTAAGACGGTAAGTGTGTATGTATGTAAGACGGTAAGTGTGTATGTATGTAAGACGGTAAGTGTGTATGTATGTAAGACGGTAAGTGTGTATGTTGTAAGACGGTAAGTGTGTATGTATGTAAGACGGTAAGTGTGTATGTATGTAAGACGGTAAGTGTGTATGTATGTAAGACGGTAAGTGTGTATGTATGTAAGACGGTAAGTGTGTATGTATGTAAGACGGTAAGTGTGTATGTATGTAAGACGGTAAGTGTGTATGTATGTAAGACGGTAAGTGTGTATGTATGTAAGACGGTAAGTGTGTATGTATGTAAGACGGTAAGTGTGTATGTATGTAAGACGGTAAGTGTGTATGTATGTAAGACGGTAAGTGTGTATGTATGTAAGACGGTAATTGTGTATGTATGTAAGACGGTAAGTGTGTATGTATGTAAGACGGTAAGTGTGTATGTATGTAAGACGGTAAGTGTGTATGTATGTAAGACGGTAAGTGTGTATGTATGTAAGACGGTAAGTGTGTATGTATGTAAGACGGTAAGTGTGTATGTATGTAAGCTGGTAAGTGTGTATGTATGTAAGACGGTAAGTGTGTATGTATGTAAGACGGTAAGTGTGTATGTATGTAAGACGGTAAGTGTGTATGTATGTAAGACGGTAAGTGTGTATGTATGTAAGACGGTAAGTGTGTATGTATGTAAGACGGTAAGTGTGTATGTATGTAAGACGGTAAGTGTGTATGTATGTAAGACGGTAAGTGTGTATGTATGTAAGACGGTAAGTGTGTATGTATGTAAGACGGTAAGTGTGTATGTATGTAAGACGGTAAGTGTGTATGTATGTAAGACGGTAAGTGTGTATGTATGTAAGACGGTAAGTGTGTATGTATGTAAGACGGTAAGTGTGTATGTATGTAAGACGGTAAGTGTGTATGTATGTAAGACGGTAAGTGTGTATGTATGTAAGACGGTAAGTGTGTATGTATGTAAGACGGTAAGTGTGTATGTATGTAAGACGGTAAGTGTGTATGTATGTAAGACGGTAAGTGTGTATGTATGTAAGACGGTAAGTGTGTATGTATGTAAGACGGTAAGTGTGTATGTATGTAAGACGGTAAGTGTGTATGTATGTAAGACGGTAAGTGTGTATGTATGTAAGACGGTAAGTGTGTATGTATGTAAGACGGTAAGTGTGTATGTATGTAAGACGGTAAGTGTGTATGTATGTAAGACGGTAAGTGTGTATGTATGTAAGACGGTAAGTGTGTATGTATGTAAGACGGTAAGTGTGTATGTATGTAAGACGGTAAGTGTGTATGTATGTAAGACGGTAAGTGTGTATGTATGTAAGACGGTAAGTGTGTATGTATGTAAGACGGTAAGTGTGTATGTATGTAAGACGGTAAGTGTGTATGTATGTAAGACGGTAAGTGTGTATGTATGTAAGACGGTAAGTGTGTATGTATGTAAGACGGTAAGTGTGTATGTATGTAAGACGGTAAGTGTGTATGTATGTAAGACGGTAAGTGTGTATGTATGTAAGACGGTAAGTGTGTATGTATGTAAGACGGTAAGTGTGTATGTATGTAAGACGGTAAGTGTGTATGTATGTAAGACGGTAAGTGTGTATGTATGTAAGACGGTAAGTGTGTATGTATGTAAGACGGTAAGTGTGTATGTATGTAAGACGGTAAGTGTGTATGTATGTAAGACGGTAAGTGTGTATGTATGTAAGACGGTAAGTGTGTATGTATGTAAGACGGTAAGTGTGTATGTATGTAAGACGGTAAGTGTGTATGTATGTAAGACGGTAAGTGTGTATGTATGTAAGACGGTAAGTGTGTATGTATGTAAGACGGTAAGTGTGTATGTATGTAAGACGGTAAGTGTGTATGTATGTAAGACGGTAAGTGTGTATGTATGTAAGACGGTAAGTGTGTATGTATGTAAGACGGTAAGTGTGTATGTATGTAAGACGGTAAGTGTGTATGTATGTAAGACGGTAAGTGTGTATGTATGTAAGACGGTAAGTGTGTATGTATGTAAGACGGTAAGTGTGTATGTATGTAAGACGGTAAGTGTGTATGTATGTAAGACGGTAAGTGTGTATGTATGTAAGACGGTAAGTGTGTATGTATGTAAGACGGTAAGTGTGTATGTATGTAAGACGGTAAGTGTGTATGTATGTAAGACGGTAAGTGTGTATGTATGTAAGACGGTAAGTGTGTATGTATGTAAGACGGTAAGTGTGTATGTATGTAAGACGGTAAGTGTGTATGTATGTAAGACGGTAAGTGTGTATGTATGTAAGACGGTAAGTGTGTATGTATGTAAGACGGTAAGTGTGTATGTATGTAAGACGGTAAGTGTGTATGTATGTAAGACGGTAAGTGTGTATGTATGTAAGACGGTAAGTGTGTATGTATGTAAGACGGTAAGTGTGTATGTATGTAAGACGGTAAGTGTGTATGTATGTAAGACGGTAAGTGTGTATGTATGTAAGACGGTAAGTGTGTATGTATGTAAGACGGTAAGTGTGTATGTATGTAAGACGGTAAGTGTGTATGTATGTAAGACGGTAAGTGTGTATGTATGTAAGACGGTAAGTGTGTATGTATGTAAGACGGTAAGTGTGTATGTATGTAAGACGGTAAGTGTGTATGTATGTAAGACGGTAAGTGTGTATGTATGTAAGACGGTAAGTGTGTATGTATGTAAGACGGTAAGTGTGTATGTATGTAAGACGGTAAGTGTGTATGTATGTAAGACGGTAAGTGTGTATGTATGTAAGACGGTAAGTGTGTATGTATGTAGATGTATGTAAGACGGTAAGTGTGTATGTATGTAAGACGGTAAGTGTGTATGTATGTAAGACGGTAAGTGTGTATGTATGTAAGACGGTAAGTGTGTATGTATGTAAGACGGTAAGTGTGTATGTATGTAAGACGGTAAGTGTGTATGTATGTAAGACGGTAAGTGTGTATGTATGTAAGACGGTAAGTGTGTATGTATGTAAGACGGTAAGTGTGTATGTATGTAAGACGGTAAGTGTGTATGTATGTAAGACGGTAAGTGTGTATGTATGTAAGACGGTAAGTGTGTATGTATGTAAGACGGTAAGTGTGTATGTATGTAAGACGGTAAGTGTGTATGTATGTAAGACGGTAAGTGTGTATGTATGTAAGACGGTAAGTGTGTATGTATGTAAGACGGTAAGTGTGTATGTATGTAAGACGGTAAGTGTGTATGTATGTAAGACGGTAAGTGTGTATGTATGTAAGACGGTAAGTGTGTATGTATGTAAGACGGTAAGTGTGTATGTATGTAAGACGGTAAGTGTGTATGTATGTAAGACGGTAAGTGTGTATGTATGTAAGACGGTAAGTGTGTATGTATGTAAGACGGTAAGTGTGTATGTATGTAAGACGGTAAGTGTGTATGTATGTAAGACGGTAAGTGTGTATGTATGTAAGACGGTAAGTGTGTATGTATGTAAGACGGTAAGTGTGTATGTATGTAAGACGGTAAGTGTGTATGTATGTAAGACGGTAAGTGTGTATGTATGTAAGACGGTAAGTGTGTATGTATGTAAGACGGTAAGTGTGTATGTATGTAAGACGGTAAGTGTGTATGTATGTAAGACGGTAAGTGTGTATGTATGTAAGACGGTAAGTGTGTATGTATGTAAGACGGTAAGTGTGTATGTATGTAAGACGGTAAGTGTGTATGTATGTAAGACGGTAAGTGTGTATGTATGTAAGACGGTAAGTGTGTATGTATGTAAGACGGTAAGTGTGTATGTATGTAAGACGGTAAGTGTGTATGTATGTAAGACGGTAAGTGTGTATGTATGTAAGACGGTAAGTGTGTATGTATGTAAGACGGTAAGTGTGTATGTATGTAAGACGGTAAGTGTGTATGTATGTAAGACGGTAAGTGTGTATGTATGTAAGACGGTAAGTGTGTATGTATGTAAGACGGTAAGTGTGTATGTATGTAAGACGGTAAGTGTGTATGTATGTAAGACGGTAAGTGTGTATGTATGTAAGACGGTAAGTGTGTATGTATGTAAGACGGTAAGTGTGTATGTATGTAAGACGGTAAGTGTGTATGTATGTAAGACGGTAAGTGTGTATGTATGTAAGACGGTAAGTGTGTATGTATGTAAGACGGTAAGTGTGTATGTATGTAAGACGGTAAGTGTGTATGTATGTAAGACGGTAAGTGTGTATGTATGTAAGACGGTAAGTGTGTATGTATGTAAGACGGTAAGTGTGTATGTATGTAAGACGGTAAGTGTGTATGTATGTAAGACGGTAAGTGTGTATGTATGTAAGACGGTAAGTGTGTATGTATGTAAGACGGTAAGTGTGTATGTATGTAAGACGGTAAGTGTGTATGTATGTAAGACGGTAAGTGTGTATGTATGTAAGACGGTAAGTGTGTATGTATGTAAGACGGTAAGTGTGTATGTATGTAAGACGGTAAGTGTGTATGTATGTAAGACGGTAAGTGTGTATGTATGTAAGACGGTAAGTGTGTATGTATGTAAGACGGTAAGTGTGTATGTATGTAAGACGGTAAGTGTGTATGTATGTAAGACGGTAAGTGTGTATGTATGTAAGACGGTAAGTGTGTATGTATGTAAGACGGTAAGTGTGTATGTATGTAAGACGGTAAGTGTGTATGTATGTAAGACGGTAAGTGTGTATGTATGTAAGACGGTAAGTGTGTATGTATGTAAGACGGTAAGTGTGTATGTATGTAAGACGGTAAGTGTGTATGTATGTAAGACGGTAAGTGTGTATGTATGTAAGACGGTAAGTGTGTATGTATGTAAGACGGTAAGTGTGTATGTATGTAAGACGGTAAGTGTGTATGTATGTAAGACGGTAAGTGTGTATGTATGTAAGACGGTAAGTGTGTATGTATGTAAGACGGTAAGTGTGTATGTATGTAAGACGGTAAGTGTGTATGTATGTAAGACGGTAAGTGTGTATGTATGTAAGACGGTAAGTGTGTATGTATGTAAGACGGTAAGTGTGTATGTATGTAAGACGGTAAGTGTGTATGTATGTAAGACGGTAAGTGTGTATGTATGTAAGACGGTAAGTGTGTATGTATGTAAGACGGTAAGTGTGTATGTATGTAAGACGGTAAGTGTGTATGTATGTAAGACGGTAAGTGTGTATGTATGTAAGACGGTAAGTGTGTATGTATGTAAGACGGTAAGTGTGTATGTATGTAAGACGGTAAGTGTGTATGTATGTAAGACGGTAAGTGTGTATGTATGTAAGACGGTAAGTGTGTATGTATGTAAGACGGTAAGTGTGTATGTATGTAAGACGGTAAGTGTGTATGTATGTAAGACGGTAAGTGTGTATGTATGTAAGACGGTAAGTGTGTATGTATGTAAGACGGTAAGTGTGTATGTATGTAAGACGGTAAGTGTGTATGTATGTAAGACGGTAAGTGTGTATGTATGTAAGACGGTAAGTGTGTATGTATGTAAGACGGTAAGTGTGTATGTATGTAAGACGGTAAGTGTGTATGTATGTAAGACGGTAAGTGTGTATGTATGTAAGACGGTAAGTGTGTATGTATGTAAGACGGTAAGTGTGTATGTATGTAAGACGGTAAGTGTGTATGTATGTAAGACGGTAAGTGTGTATGTATGTAAGACGGTAAGTGTGTATGTATGTAAGACGGTAAGTGTGTATGTATGTAAGACGGTAAGTGTGTATGTATGTAAGACGGTAAGTGTGTATGTATGTAAGACGGTAAGTGTGTATGTATGTAAGACGGTAAGTGTGTATGTATGTAAGACGGTAAGTGTGTATGTATGTAAGACGGTAAGTGTGTATGTATGTAAGACGGTAAGTGTGTATGTATGTAAGACGGTAAGTGTGTATGTATGTAAGACGGTAAGTGTGTATGTATGTAAGACGGTAAGTGTGTATGTATGTAAGACGGTAAGTGTGTATGTATGTAAGACGGTAAGTGTGTATGTATGTAAGACGGTAAGTGTGTATGTATGTAAGACGGTAAGTGTGTATGTATGTAAGACGGTAAGTGTGTATGTATGTAAGACGGTAAGTGTGTATGTATGTAAGACGGTAAGTGTGTATGTATGTAAGACGGTAAGTGTGTATGTATGTAAGACGGTAAGTGTGTATGTATGTAAGACGGTAAGTGTGTATGTATGTAAGACGGTAAGTGTGTATGTATGTAAGACGGTAAGTGTGTATGTATGTAAGACGGTAAGTGTGTATGTATGTAAGACGGTAAGTGTGTATGTATGTAAGACGGTAAGTGTGTATGTATGTAAGACGGTAAGTGTGTATGTATGTAAGACGGTAAGTGTGTATGTATGTAAGACGGTAAGTGTGTATGTATGTAAGACGGTAAGTGTGTATGTATGTAAGACGGTAAGTGTGTATGTATGTAAGACGGTAAGTGTGTATGTATGTAAGACGGTAAGTGTGTATGTATGTAAGACGGTAAGTGTGTATGTATGTAAGACGGTAAGTGTGTATGTATGTAAGACGGTAAGTGTGTATGTATGTAAGACGGTAAGTGTGTATGTATGTAAGACGGTAAGTGTGTATGTATGTAAGACGGTAAGTGTGTATGTATGTAAGACGGTAAGTGTGTATGTATGTAAGACGGTAAGTGTGTATGTATGTAAGACGGTAAGTGTGTATGTATGTAAGACGGTAAGTGTGTATGTATGTAAGACGGTAAGTGTGTATGTATGTAAGACGGTAAGTGTGTATGTATGTAAGACGGTAAGTGTGTATGTATGTAAGACGGTAAGTGTGTATGTATGTAAGACGGTAAGTGTGTATGTATGTAAGACGGTAAGTGTGTATGTATGTAAGACGGTAAGTGTGTATGTATGTAAGACGGTAAGTGTGTATGTATGTAAGACGGTAAGTGTGTATGTATGTAAGACGGTAAGTGTGTATGTATGTAAGACGGTAAGTGTGTATGTATGTAAGACGGTAAGTGTGTATGTATGTAAGACGGTAAGTGTGTATGTATGTAAGACGGTAAGTGTGTATGTATGTAAGACGGTAAGTGTGTATGTATGTAAGACGGTAAGTGTGTATGTATGTAAGACGGTAAGTGTGTATGTATGTAAGACGGTAAGTGTGTATGTATGTAAGACGGTAAGTGTGTATGTATGTAAGACGGTAAGTGTGTATGTATGTAAGACGGTAAGTGTGTATGTATGTAAGACGGTAAGTGTGTATGTATGTAAGACGGTAAGTGTGTATGTATGTAAGACGGTAAGTGTGTATGTATGTAAGACGGTAAGTGTGTATGTATGTAAGACGGTAAGTGTGTATGTATGTAAGACGGTAAGTGTGTATGTATGTAAGACGGTAAGTGTGTATGTATGTAAGACGGTAAGTGTGTATGTATGTAAGACGGTAAGTGTGTATGTATGTAAGACGGTAAGTGTGTATGTATGTAAGACGGTAAGTGTGTATGTATGTAAGACGGTAAGTGTGTATGTATGTAAGACGGTAAGTGTGTATGTATGTAAGACGGTAAGTGTGTATGTATGTAAGACGGTAAGTGTGTATGTATGTAAGACGGTAAGTGTGTATGTATGTAAGACGGTAAGTGTGTATGTATGTAAGACGGTAAGTGTGTATGTATGTAAGACGGTAAGTGTGTATGTATGTAAGACGGTAAGTGTGTATGTATGTAAGACGGTAAGTGTGTATGTATGTAAGACGGTAAGTGTGTATGTATGTAAGACGGTAAGTGTGTATGTATGTAAGACGGTAAGTGTGTATGTATGTAAGACGGTAAGTGTGTATGTATGTAAGACGGTAAGTGTGTATGTATGTAAGACGGTAAGTGTGTATGTATGTAAGACGGTAAGTGTGTATGTATGTAAGACGGTAAGTGTGTATGTATGTAAGACGGTAAGTGTGTATGTATGTAAGACGGTAAGTGTGTATGTATGTAAGACGGTAAGTGTGTATGTATGTAAGACGGTAAGTGTGTATGTATGTAAGACGGTAAGTGTGTATGTATGTAAGACGGTAAGTGTGTATGTATGTAAGACGGTAAGTGTGTATGTATGTAAGACGGTAAGTGTGTATGTATGTAAGACGGTAAGTGTGTATGTATGTAAGACGGTAAGTGTGTATGTATGTAAGACGGTAAGTGTGTATGTATGTAAGACGGTAAGTGTGTATGTATGTAAGACGGTAAGTGTGTATGTATGTAAGACGGTAAGTGTGTATGTATGTAAGACGGTAAGTGTGTATGTATGTAAGACGGTAAGTGTGTATGTATGTAAGACGGTAAGTGTGTATGTATGTAAGACGGTAAGTGTGTATGTATGTAAGACGGTAAGTGTGTATGTATGTAAGACGGTAAGTGTGTATGTATGTAAGACGGTAAGTGTGTATGTATGTAAGACGGTAAGTGTGTATGTATGTAAGACGGTAAGTGTGTATGTATGTAAGACGGTAAGTGTGTATGTATGTAAGACGGTAAGTGTGTATGTATGTAAGACGGTAAGTGTGTATGTATGTAAGACGGTAAGTGTGTATGTATGTAAGACGGTAAGTGTGTATGTATGTAAGACGGTAAGTGTGTATGTATGTAAGACGGTAAGTGTGTATGTATGTAAGACGGTAAGTGTGTATGTATGTAAGACGGTAAGTGTGTATGTATGTAAGACGGTAAGTGTGTATGTATGTAAGACGGTAAGTGTGTATGTATGTAAGACGGTAAGTGTGTATGTATGTAAGACGGTAAGTGTGTATGTATGTAAGACGGTAAGTGTGTATGTATGTAAGACGGTAAGTGTGTATGTATGTAAGACGGTAAGTGTGTATGTATGTAAGACGGTAAGTGTGTATGTATGTAAGACGGTAAGTGTGTATGTATGTAAGACGGTAAGTGTGTATGTATGTAAGACGGTAAGTGTGTATGTATGTAAGACGGTAAGTGTGTATGTATGTAAGACGGTAAGTGTGTATGTATGTAAGACGGTAAGTGTGTATGTATGTAAGACGGTAAGTGTGTATGTATGTAAGACGGTAAGTGTGTATGTATGTAAGACGGTAAGTGTGTATGTATGTAAGACGGTAAGTGTGTATGTATGTAAGACGGTAAGTGTGTATGTATGTAAGACGGTAAGTGTGTATGTATGTAAGACGGTAAGTGTGTATGTATGTAAGACGGTAAGTGTGTATGTATGTAAGACGGTAAGTGTGTATGTATGTAAGACGGTAAGTGTGTATGTATGTAAGACGGTAAGTGTGTATGTATGTAAGACGGTAAGTGTGTATGTATGTAAGACGGTAAGTGTGTATGTATGTAAGACGGTAAGTGTGTATGTATGTAAGACGGTAAGTGTGTATGTATGTAAGACGGTAAGTGTGTATGTATGTAAGACGGTAAGTGTGTATGTATGTAAGACGGTAAGTGTGTATGTATGTAAGACGGTAAGTGTGTATGTATGTAAGACGGTAAGTGTGTATGTATGTAAGACGGTAAGTGTGTATGTATGTAAGACGGTAAGTGTGTATGTATGTAAGACGGTAAGTGTGTATGTATGTAAGACGGTAAGTGTGTATGTATGTAAGACGGTAAGTGTGTATGTATGTAAGACGGTAAGTGTGTATGTATGTAAGACGGTAAGTGTGTATGTATGTAAGACGGTAAGTGTGTATGTATGTAAGACGGTAAGTGTGTATGTATGTAAGACGGTAAGTGTGTATGTATGTAAGACGGTAAGTGTGTATGTATGTAAGACGGTAAGTGTGTATGTATGTAAGACGGTAAGTGTGTATGTATGTAAGACGGTAAGTGTGTATGTATGTAAGACGGTAAGTGTGTATGTATGTAAGACGGTAAGTGTGTATGTATGTAAGACGGTAAGTGTGTATGTATGTAAGACGGTAAGTGTGTATGTATGTAAGACGGTAAGTGTGTATGTATGTAAGACGGTAAGTGTGTATGTATGTAAGACGGTAAGTGTGTATGTATGTAAGACGGTAAGTGTGTATGTATGTAAGACGGTAAGTGTGTATGTATGTAAGACGGTAAGTGTGTATGTATGTAAGACGGTAAGTGTGTATGTATGTAAGACGGTAAGTGTGTATGTATGTAAGACGGTAAGTGTGTATGTATGTAAGACGGTAAGTGTGTATGTATGTAAGACGGTAAGTGTGTATGTATGTAAGACGGTAAGTGTGTATGTATGTAAGACGGTAAGTGTGTATGTATGTAAGACGGTAAGTGTGTATGTATGTAAGACGGTAAGTGTGTATGTATGTAAGACGGTAAGTGTGTATGTATGTAAGACGGTAAGTGTGTATGTATGTAAGACGGTAAGTGTGTATGTATGTAAGACGGTAAGTGTGTATGTATGTAAGACGGTAAGTGTGTATGTATGTAAGACGGTAAGTGTGTATGTATGTAAGACGGTAAGTGTGTATGTATGTAAGACGGTAAGTGTGTATGTATGTAAGACGGTAAGTGTGTATGTATGTAAGACGGTAAGTGTGTATGTATGTAAGACGGTAAGTGTGTATGTATGTAAGACGGTAAGTGTGTATGTATGTAAGACGGTAAGTGTGTATGTATGTAAGACGGTAAGTGTGTATGTATGTAAGACGGTAAGTGTGTATGTATGTAAGACGGTAAGTGTGTATGTATGTAAGACGGTAAGTGTGTATGTATGTAAGACGGTAAGTGTGTATGTATGTAAGACGGTAAGTGTGTATGTATGTAAGACGGTAAGTGTGTATGTATGTAAGACGGTAAGTGTGTATGTATGTAAGACGGTAAGTGTGTATGTATGTAAGACGGTAAGTGTGTATGTATGTAAGACGGTAAGTGTGTATGTATGTAAGACGGTAAGTGTGTATGTATGTAAGACGGTAAGTGTGTATGTATGTAAGACGGTAAGTGTGTATGTATGTAAGACGGTAAGTGTGTATGTATGTAAGACGGTAAGTGTGTATGTATGTAAGACGGTAAGTGTGTATGTATGTAAGACGGTAAGTGTGTATGTATGTAAGACGGTAAGTGTGTATGTATGTAAGACGGTAAGTGTGTATGTATGTAAGACGGTAAGTGTGTATGTATGTAAGACGGTAAGTGTGTATGTATGTAAGACGGTAAGTGTGTATGTATGTAAGACGGTAAGTGTGTATGTATGTAAGACGGTAAGTGTGTATGTATGTAAGACGGTAAGTGTGTATGTATGTAAGACGGTAAGTGTGTATGTATGTAAGACGGTAAGTGTGTATGTATGTAAGACGGTAAGTGTGTATGTATGTAAGACGGTAAGTGTGTATGTATGTAAGACGGTAAGTGTGTATGTATGTAAGACGGTAAGTGTGTATGTATGTAAGACGGTAAGTGTGTATGTATGTAAGACGGTAAGTGTGTATGTATGTAAGACGGTAAGTGTGTATGTATGTAAGACGGTAAGTGTGTATGTATGTAAGACGGTAAGTGTGTATGTATGTAAGACGGTAAGTGTGTATGTATGTAAGACGGTAAGTGTGTATGTATGTAAGACGGTAAGTGTGTATGTATGTAAGACGGTAAGTGTGTATGTATGTAAGACGGTAAGTGTGTATGTATGTAAGACGGTAAGTGTGTATGTATGTAAGACGGTAAGTGTGTATGTATGTAAGACGGTAAGTGTGTATGTATGTAAGACGGTAAGTGTGTATGTATGTAAGACGGTAAGTGTGTATGTATGTAAGACGGTAAGTGTGTATGTATGTAAGACGGTAAGTGTGTATGTATGTAAGACGGTAAGTGTGTATGTATGTAAGACGGTAAGTGTGTATGTATGTAAGACGGTAAGTGTGTATGTATGTAAGACGGTAAGTGTGTATGTATGTAAGACGGTAAGTGTGTATGTATGTAAGACGGTAAGTGTGTATGTATGTAAGACGGTAAGTGTGTATGTATGTAAGACGGTAAGTGTGTATGTATGTAAGACGGTAAGTGTGTATGTATGTAAGACGGTAAGTGTGTATGTATGTAAGACGGTAAGTGTGTATGTATGTAAGACGGTAAGTGTGTATGTATGTAAGACGGTAAGTGTGTATGTATGTAAGACGGTAAGTGTGTATGTATGTAAGACGGTAAGTGTGTATGTATGTAAGACGGTAAGTGTGTATGTATGTAAGACGGTAAGTGTGTATGTATGTAAGACGGTAAGTGTGTATGTATGTAAGACGGTAAGTGTGTATGTATGTAAGACGGTAAGTGTGTATGTATGTAAGACGGTAAGTGTGTATGTATGTAAGACGGTAAGTGTGTATGTATGTAAGACGGTAAGTGTGTATGTATGTAAGACGGTAAGTGTGTATGTATGTAAGACGGTAAGTGTGTATGTATGTAAGACGGTAAGTGTGTATGTATGTAAGACGGTAAGTGTGTATGTATGTAAGACGGTAAGTGTGTATGTATGTAAGACGGTAAGTGTGTATGTATGTAAGACGGTAAGTGTGTATGTATGTAAGACGGTAAGTGTGTATGTATGTAAGACGGTAAGTGTGTATGTATGTAAGACGGTAAGTGTGTATGTATGTAAGACGGTAAGTGTGTATGTATGTAAGACGGTAAGTGTGTATGTATGTAAGACGGTAAGTGTGTATGTATGTAAGACGGTAAGTGTGTATGTATGTAAGACGGTAAGTGTGTATGTATGTAAGACGGTAAGTGTGTATGTATGTAAGACGGTAAGTGTGTATGTATGTAAGACGGTAAGTGTGTATGTATGTAAGACGGTAAGTGTGTATGTATGTAAGACGGTAAGTGTGTATGTATGTAAGACGGTAAGTGTGTATGTATGTAAGACGGTAAGTGTGTATGTATGTAAGACGGTAAGTGTGTATGTATGTAAGACGGTAAGTGTGTATGTATGTAAGACGGTAAGTGTGTATGTATGTAAGACGGTAAGTGTGTATGTATGTAAGACGGTAAGTGTGTATGTATGTAAGACGGTAAGTGTGTATGTATGTAAGACGGTAAGTGTGTATGTATGTAAGACGGTAAGTGTGTATGTATGTAAGACGGTAAGTGTGTATGTATGTAAGACGGTAAGTGTGTATGTATGTAAGACGGTAAGTGTGTATGTATGTAAGACGGTAAGTGTGTATGTATGTAAGACGGTAAGTGTGTATGTATGTAAGACGGTAAGTGTGTATGTATGTAAGACGGTAAGTGTGTATGTATGTAAGACGGTAAGTGTGTATGTATGTAAGACGGTAAGTGTGTATGTATGTAAGACGGTAAGTGTGTATGTATGTAAGACGGTAAGTGTGTATGTATGTAAGACGGTAAGTGTGTATGTATGTAAGACGGTAAGTGTGTATGTATGTAAGACGGTAAGTGTGTATGTATGTAAGACGGTAAGTGTGTATGTATGTAAGACGGTAAGTGTGTATGTATGTAAGACGGTAAGTGTGTATGTATGTAAGACGGTAAGTGTGTATGTATGTAAGACGGTAAGTGTGTATGTATGTAAGACGGTAAGTGTGTATGTATGTAAGACGGTAAGTGTGTATGTATGTAAGACGGTAAGTGTGTATGTATGTAAGACGGTAAGTGTGTATGTATGTAAGACGGTAAGTGTGTATGTATGTAAGACGGTAAGTGTGTATGTATGTAAGACGGTAAGTGTGTATGTATGTAAGACGGTAAGTGTGTATGTATGTAAGACGGTAAGTGTGTATGTATGTAAGACGGTAAGTGTGTATGTATGTAAGACGGTAAGTGTGTATGTATGTAAGACGGTAAGTGTGTATGTATGTAAGACGGTAAGTGTGTATGTATGTAAGACGGTAAGTGTGTATGTATGTAAGACGGTAAGTGTGTATGTATGTAAGACGGTAAGTGTGTATGTATGTAAGACGGTAAGTGTGTATGTATGTAAGACGGTAAGTGTGTATGTATGTAAGACGGTAAGTGTGTATGTATGTAAGACGGTAAGTGTGTATGTATGTAAGACGGTAAGTGTGTATGTATGTAAGACGGTAAGTGTGTATGTATGTAAGACGGTAAGTGTGTATGTATGTAAGACGGTAAGTGTGTATGTATGTAAGACGGTAAGTGTGTATGTATGTAAGACGGTAAGTGTGTATGTATGTAAGACGGTAAGTGTGTATGTATGTAAGACGGTAAGTGTGTATGTATGTAAGACGGTAAGTGTGTATGTATGTAAGACGGTAAGTGTGTATGTATGTAAGACGGTAAGTGTGTATGTATGTAAGACGGTAAGTGTGTATGTATGTAAGACGGTAAGTGTGTATGTATGTAAGACGGTAAGTGTGTATGTATGTAAGACGGTAAGTGTGTATGTATGTAAGACGGTAAGTGTGTATGTATGTAAGACGGTAAGTGTGTATGTATGTAAGACGGTAAGTGTGTATGTATGTAAGACGGTAAGTGTGTATGTATGTAAGACGGTAAGTGTGTATGTATGTAAGACGGTAAGTGTGTATGTATGTAAGACGGTAAGTGTGTATGTATGTAAGACGGTAAGTGTGTATGTATGTAAGACGGTAAGTGTGTATGTATGTAAGACGGTAAGTGTGTATGTATGTAAGACGGTAAGTGTGTATGTATGTAAGACGGTAAGTGTGTATGTATGTAAGACGGTAAGTGTGTATGTATGTAAGACGGTAAGTGTGTATGTATGTAAGACGGTAAGTGTGTATGTATGTAAGACGGTAAGTGTGTATGTATGTAAGACGGTAAGTGTGTATGTATGTAAGACGGTAAGTGTGTATGTATGTAAGACGGTAAGTGTGTATGTATGTAAGACGGTAAGTGTGTATGTATGTAAGACGGTAAGTGTGTATGTATGTAAGACGGTAAGTGTGTATGTATGTAAGACGGTAAGTGTGTATGTATGTAAGACGGTAAGTGTGTATGTATGTAAGACGGTAAGTGTGTATGTATGTAAGACGGTAAGTGTGTATGTATGTAAGACGGTAAGTGTGTATGTATGTAAGACGGTAAGTGTGTATGTATGTAAGACGGTAAGTGTGTATGTATGTAAGACGGTAAGTGTGTATGTATGTAAGACGGTAAGTGTGTATGTATGTAAGACGGTAAGTGTGTATGTATGTAAGACGGTAAGTGTGTATGTATGTAAGACGGTAAGTGTGTATGTATATGTAAGACGGTAAGTGTGTATGTATGTAAGACGGTAAGTGTGTATGTATGTAAGACGGTAAGTGTGTATGTATGTAAGACGGTAAGTGTGTATGTATGTAAGACGGTAAGTGTGTATGTATGTAAGACGGTAAGTGTGTATGTATGTAAGACGGTAAGTGTGTATGTATGTAAGACGGTAAGTGTGTATGTATGTAAGACGGTAAGTGTGTATGTATGTAAGACGGTAAGTGTGTATGTATGTAAGACGGTAAGTGTGTATGTATGTAAGACGGTAAGTGTGTATGTATGTAAGACGGTAAGTGTGTATGTATGTAAGACGGTAAGTGTGTATGTATGTAAGACGGTAAGTGTGTATGTATGTAAGACGGTAAGTGTGTATGTATGTAAGACGGTAAGTGTGTATGTATGTAAGACGGTAAGTGTGTATGTATGTAAGACGGTAAGTGTGTATGTATGTAAGACGGTAAGTGTGTATGTATGTAAGACGGTAAGTGTGTATGTATGTAAGACGGTAAGTGTGTATGTATGTAAGACGGTAAGTGTGTATGTATGTAAGACGGTAAGTGTGTATGTATGTAAGACGGTAAGTGTGTATGTATGTAAGACGGTAAGTGTGTATGTATGTAAGACGGTAAGTGTGTATGTATGTAAGACGGTAAGTGTGTATGTATGTAAGACGGTAAGTGTGTATGTATGTAAGACGGTAAGTGTGTATGTATGTAAGACGGTAAGTGTGTATGTATGTAAGACGGTAAGTGTGTATGTATGTAAGACGGTAAGTGTGTATGTATGTAAGACGGTAAGTGTGTATGTATGTAAGACGGTAAGTGTGTATGTATGTAAGACGGTAAGTGTGTATGTATGTAAGACGGTAAGTGTGTATGTATGTAAGACGGTAAGTGTGTATGTATGTAAGACGGTAAGTGTGTATGTATGTAAGACGGTAAGTGTGTATGTATGTAAGACGGTAAGTGTGTATGTATGTAAGACGGTAAGTGTGTATGTATGTAAGACGGTAAGTGTGTATGTATGTAAGACGGTAAGTGTGTATGTATGTAAGACGGTAAGTGTGTATGTATGTAAGACGGTAAGTGTGTATGTATGTAAGACGGTAAGTGTGTATGTATGTAAGACGGTAAGTGTGTATGTATGTAAGACGGTAAGTGTGTATGTATGTAAGACGGTAAGTGTGTATGTATGTAAGACGGTAAGTGTGTATGTATGTAAGACGGTAAGTGTGTATGTATGTAAGACGGTAAGTGTGTATGTATGTAAGACGGTAAGTGTGTATGTATGTAAGACGGTAAGTGTGTATGTATGTAAGACGGTAAGTGTGTATGTATGTAAGACGGTAAGTGTGTATGTATGTAAGACGGTAAGTGTGTATGTATGTAAGACGGTAAGTGTGTATGTATGTAAGACGGTAAGTGTGTATGTATGTAAGACGGTAAGTGTGTATGTATGTAAGACGGTAAGTGTGTATGTATGTAAGACGGTAAGTGTGTATGTATGTAAGACGGTAAGTGTGTATGTATGTAAGACGGTAAGTGTGTATGTATGTAAGACGGTAAGTGTGTATGTATGTAAGACGGTAAGTGTGTATGTATGTAAGACGGTAAGTGTGTATGTATGTAAGACGGTAAGTGTGTATGTATGTAAGACGGTAAGTGTGTATGTATGTAAGACGGTAAGTGTGTATGTATGTAAGACGGTAAGTGTGTATGTATGTAAGACGGTAAGTGTGTATGTATGTAAGACGGTAAGTGTGTATGTATGTAAGACGGTAAGTGTGTATGTATGTAAGACGGTAAGTGTGTATGTATGTAAGACGGTAAGTGTGTATGTATGTAAGACGGTAAGTGTGTATGTATGTAAGACGGTAAGTGTGTATGTATGTAAGACGGTAAGTGTGTATGTATGTAAGACGGTAAGTGTGTATGTATGTAAGACGGTAAGTGTGTATGTATGTAAGACGGTAAGTGTGTATGTATGTAAGACGGTAAGTGTGTATGTATGTAAGACGGTAAGTGTGTATGTATGTAAGACGGTAAGTGTGTATGTATGTAAGACGGTAAGTGTGTATGTATGTAAGACGGTAAGTGTGTATGTATGTAAGACGGTAAGTGTGTATGTATGTAAGCGGTAAGTGTGTATGTATGTAAGACGGTAAGTGTGTATGTATGTAAGACGGTAAGTGTGTATGTATGTAAGACGGTAAGTGTGTATGTATGTAAGACGGTAAGTGTGTATGTATGTAAGACGGTAAGTGTGTATGTATGTAAGACGGTAAGTGTGTATGTATGTAAGACGGTAAGTGTGTATGTATGTAAGACGGTAAGTGTGTATGTATGTAAGACGGTAAGTGTGTATGTATGTAAGACGGTAAGTGTGTATGTATGTAAGACGGTAAGTGTGTATGTATGTAAGACGGTAAGTGTGTATGTATGTAAGACGGTAAGTGTGTATGTATGTAAGACGGTAAGTGTGTATGTATGTAAGACGGTAAGTGTGTATGTATGTAAGACGGTAAGTGTGTATGTATGTAAGACGGTAAGTGTGTATGTATGTAAGACGGTAAGTGTGTATGTATGTAAGACGGTAAGTGTGTATGTATGTAAGACGGTAAGTGTGTATGTATGTAAGACGGTAAGTGTGTATGTATGTAAGACGGTAAGTGTGTATGTATGTAAGACGGTAAGTGTGTATGTATGTAAGACGGTAAGTGTGTATGTATGTAAGACGGTAAGTGTGTATGTATGTAAGACGGTAAGTGTGTATGTATGTAAGACGGTAAGTGTGTATGTATGTAAGACGGTAAGTGTGTATGTATGTAAGACGGTAAGTGTGTATGTATGTAAGACGGTAAGTGTGTATGTATGTAAGACGGTAAGTGTGTATGTATGTAAGACGGTAAGTGTGTATGTATGTAAGACGGTAAGTGTGTATGTATGTAAGACGGTAAGTGTGTATGTATGTAAGACGGTAAGTGTGTATGTATGTAAGACGGTAAGTGTGTATGTATGTAAGACGGTAAGTGTGTATGTATGTAAGACGGTAAGTGTGTATGTATGTAAGACGGTAAGTGTGTATGTATGTAAGACGGTAAGTGTGTATGTATGTAAGACGGTAAGTGTGTATGTATGTAAGACGGTAAGTGTGTATGTATGTAAGACGGTAAGTGTGTATGTATGTAAGACGGTAAGTGTGTATGTATGTAAGACGGTAAGTGTGTATGTATGTAAGACGGTAAGTGTGTATGTATGTAAGACGGTAAGTGTGTATGTATGTAAGACGGTAAGTGTGTATGTATGTAAGACGGTAAGTGTGTATGTATGTAAGACGGTAAGTGTGTATGTATGTAAGACGGTAAGTGTGTATGTATGTAAGACGGTAAGTGTGTATGTATGTAAGACGGTAAGTGTGTATGTATGTAAGACGGTAAGTGTGTATGTATGTAAGACGGTAAGTGTGTATGTATGTAAGACGGTAAGTGTGTATGTATGTAAGACGGTAAGTGTGTATGTATGTAAGACGGTAAGTGTGTATGTATGTAAGACGGTAAGTGTGTATGTATGTAAGACGGTAAGTGTGTATGTATGTAAGACGGTAAGTGTGTATGTATGTAAGACGGTAAGTGTGTATGTATGTAAGACGGTAAGTGTGTATGTATGTAAGACGGTAAGTGTGTATGTATGTAAGACGGTAAGTGTGTATGTATGTAAGACGGTAAGTGTGTATGTATGTAAGACGGTAAGTGTGTATGTATGTTTTTTTTTTTTTTTTTTTTTTTATAGAGGTTGGGGAAAAATACTTTTACGTATCGTCAGGACCAGTTATTTGACCTGGGTATGTCGGACTCAGATGTAATACCGACTAAAAACCTCCTCTTTCTCCGGCCTCTGTATCCCCGCGGGACCCGCCGTTAGGCATTACTTCGCGGGGAGAGGATTTAGCTATGCTTTTTCTTCATATTAGTTTTCTAGCCAAGATTGTGTTTGGCTCTCTTCCTTTCGATGGAACGCAGGTCTTGGAGTACTTTAGTTGCAAAGGTACTGGTCGCATTCCAGGCCGTCTTTGATGAAAGCATCGCGCCTACTAATGTCTCTGGTTGAATTTTTTGATTGAGGACAATCTCCATGTCATTGCGCAGCGAGCTAAATCGAGGACACAGGAAAAACACATGTTCTGTGTCTTCAGGAATTCCAGGACAGGACGGGCACTCTGGAGAATCATCGCGTTTGAAGCGATGAAGATATGCTCGGAAGCAGCCATGTCCTGAGAGCATCTGTGTTAGGTAGTAGTTGACTTCGCCATGATTTCGGCTCAGCCAAACATTTACCTGTGGTATAAGACGGTATGTCCACCTGCCATTTTTCGCGGCATCCCACTGCGCTTGCCATCGACGTATGCTATGCTGCCGTTCTTCAGTTCTGGGTTCATCAGAACTCGACGTAGATGACATTCGTCTCCGATAGAGGGTTTGTCGTTCTTCGGCTAGCACTTGAATTGGCAGCATTCCGGCGATAACGCACGCCGCTTCTTCAGACACTGTGCGAAAGGCACTAGTCACTCTCAGGGCACTTAGTCGGTATATTGATGCGACCTTTCTCTTTGATTCTTGGATTCCGATGGCGTCAGCCCAAACGGAAATTCCATAGGTTAGCACCGACGTGACTACAGACGACAGCAGTAACCTTCTGCTCTGTTTAGGGCCTCCAATATTTGGCATCAGACGGGATAGGCTTGCCCTCACTATCGATGCCTTGGCACTTACATGCTCCACTTGCTGTTTGAAATTGAGCCGGGCATCCAACATCACTCCCAAATACCGAATGAACGGTTGTGTTGTGATTTCGTGCTCTCCGACTCCAAGCGTGATGTTTTCTGTCTGTTTTCTGCTAGTGATTAGCACTGCTTCAGTCTTATGTTGTGCTAGTTGCAGCTTCACCATATTCATCCACTGGTTGACTCTCTCGAAGGTGATGTCAAATGCGAGTTGTATTTCATCGAGATACTTTGCCACGATCACTACGGCCACATCATCTGCGTATGCTACGAGTTTAACACTCGCTGGCAGAGTCAGCCTCAACAGGCCATCGTACATGCAATTCCACAAGAGTGGGCCTAAAACTGAACCCTGGGGTACTCCTCCAGTTATTTTGTACTCCTTTGGACCATTCTTCGTGTCGTATTTCAGGCGTCTACCTGTAAAGTAGCTTGCTACCATCCGCCGCAAGTATCCTGGTACGTTTTTTCTCTCGAGGTCCCGCATGATACAGTCCCAATTGGCAGAGTTGAATGCATTCTTGATGTCCAGTGTGGCTACCAAGCAGTATTTCTTTGTCCCACCCTTCCATCTGGTGCCTGCGATCGCTTCCTTGGCTGTGGAGACTACAAGATTGATAGCATCCAGCGTTGATCGCCCTTTCCGGAAGCCATATTGGTTGTCGGCCAGAAGCGGCTCCACTGCTGCTTCGATTCTCTGGTGGATTATTCTTTCCAGTATCTTGCCCGCTGTATCCAACATGCAAAGCGGACGATATGATGATGGTTCGTCTGGTGGCTTTTTCCCCTTAGGGAGTAGTACCAGTCTCTGTTGTTTCCACTTCCAGGGAAAGGTACCTTCTCTGAGGCATGAGTCATAGATCGTTAGGAACAATGCCGGTGCTGCTTTGATAGCTGTTTTCAAAGCAATGTTTGGAATTCCGTCCAATCCCGGTGCTTTGTTGTTCCCCACTCGATTACACGCTTCCATCAATTCTTCTCCCGTAATAGGTGGGATTTCTTCCGGATCACACTGTACTGACGGATGGATGAATTCTCCTTGTTGAGGAAACAGTGCAGTAACGATCTTCTCCAAGAGTTGTGGACATGTGGGTGACGGCATTGACTGATCTTTCAGGCGGATCATAGCCACCTTATACGGTCTGCCCCAGGGGTCCTTCTGTACCTCGTTGATAAGCTCCTCCCAGCATATTCTCTTGCTGTCTTTAATAGCTTTGTTTAGTCGACGGCGTGCTGTTTTGTACTCCGCCAGTAGTTCAGCAGCTTTAGGTCGTCGATAGCTACGCTGAGATATTCTTCTCTTCCTAAGGCACTCTTTACGGAGTGCACTGATCTGATCGTTCCACCAGTGCACCGGTGGACGCTGATTTACACCCCGTTTTCGAGGCATACTCGCGTCGCAAGCCTGGGCCACTCTCATCATTAGGTCTTCGGTTTTTTCCTCAGCATTACCAGAAATAGCCGGATTACTGTTTAGGGTTACTACAAAGGCATCTGGGTCGAATAGTTTAGCTTTCCACCCGATCGAGTTGACTTGCCTATTTGGTCTTCTAGGATCCTGGTCATTCGATATTTCCCAGATTATTGCGCTATGGTCGCTAGCTGTGTAAATGTCCATCACCTCCCAGGAGAAGCTTTGCCTAATCAGACTGCTGCTGACAAAGGTGAGGTCGACGATGGAACTTGCCTCTCCTCTGGTGAAGGTTGGTGTATCACCACTGTTAAGCAGGACTACGTCTAGTGTAGCAATGGCCTCCAGTAGTGCTCTACCTCGTGCGTTAGTCTTCTTGCTGCCCCAATCAACTGCCCAGGAGTTGAAGTCGCCGGCTATTACCACTGGATAATGCTGATTCGCATCCTCGGTAAGCCGATCAATGTAATCGGTGAATTCCTCGATAGTAAGACTGGGCGGCGCATAGCAGCTGTAGAATCGTATACCTTCTATCCACGCTGCTACAAATCCGGCTTCTCTGGTGTTGGCTAC